>JAUMHQ010000059.1:7347809-7364294 GCA_032361165.1 Enteromius paludinosus
TTACGATCAAATCAGAAAAGTTCTTAGATAAAATCAAGGATGGTTTCTACGCAAGTCTTTATAAATGAGGCCCCTGGCCTGTTATCAGTCAGCATTTGCTTTGCTCTTCCCCATTTCTTTGGTTGGACTGATATTTCAGCAATGCCTTTGGTCCATTTAAGCTCTATGACATGTTTTTTTTTTCTTCGCTGTAATTCTTTTACTTGATTTTATTCTGTGCTCGTCATTCTCTCTTGCTTTGGCAGTACAGAGTGATCCAGATAGCAGATAAAAAATCATTGGTTTGTTTGGTGTGCGTGTGTTGAGGTTGTTTCCAAGAATGTCAAGCAGCGTGGTCAACAACCGCTCTTACATTTCCTTTCTGGAGATATTTCTGCACACGCTCTCTCACTCTCTCATTCTTTTGATTTATCATTGTGGAAAATGCATGTTGTTTATGTTTGACTGTGTTTCCTTTCTTTTCTCTCTTTCTAAGAGGTGCGCTGTCCTCCAATTGTTACTTTGAAGCGTATCAGTGTGTCACCCTCTACCTGTGGGGAGAATGAGGTCAGGACCGGAACGTCGTGTCTGTTAACCTGTCCTCGTGGTTATAGTCTCATCGGTAAATCTGAAGTCAGATGTCTGCCTTCTGGAAACTGGAGTGACAGTCTACATAAAGCAACCTGTACAGGTGATTTGTTTACGGTATTTGTTTATAATGGCATACAGTGTTACGTATATCTTGCATCTCCCTGTGCGTGTACATCTACACATGTGGCTGAAACCTCCCTCTTTGTTCTGCTGTAAAATGATGTGTTGCAGAGGGACAGATGTGCTGCCAGTAAAACAGGTGCATTAAATTTGTTGCTGCAAAATCTTTAAGATGATGAAGAACAGAATAAGTGGAAGATCATCAAACAAAGTTACACCATTGTGTTAAACGAAAGAATTCCAAGATCATAAAAACTCAGAACTGCCCCTCCAAGCTGGAACCAAACAAAGGATCAATTAGTTTTGGCCTTCACTTCTGAACATCTAAGATTTACTGACGAGAGGAGAGATTGTGTTTTCTGTATTTATGTGAGTTTGTGGCTCATCAGTGTCTAGAGAGCTTAGGGCAGAAGACAGAGTGTTTGCATTTGATCCAGGTTCTTTCGAGGACCTATTAGTCTAATGCTAAAGTATTTGTTTAGCTTGGAGGGACAGCAGAGGTTGCGTGATTAATTAGCTCTACTCCAAGCTAGATGTGATATTAGTCATTTGATTGCTGTCAACACAGTAACACCAACAAATTCTCTTTGCACGTAGACTTAACATGAATCTAGAGTCGTACTATTAAAGGAACAGACTTATGGGTTTGGAACAATTTAAGGGTGAGGAAATCATGACAGAACTTAGATTTTTGTTCTCCATTACTGTCCCAGTGAAGTATTTGTTTTGCTTGGAAAGAGAATGCAGACTACGTGATTATCATGTTATACTCTGAGCTGCATGTGATAATGATACACCTCTGTAAATAGATTGTATTGCCGCAACACCAAATACTTCTCAACATCTAGACTCACATCATCAAACAGAGAGTTCACCCAAGAATCATTTATTCATCCTCATGTTTTAAACTCCGTTGACTTTATCTGTTCCAGTGAACACGTATGGTGATATTTAGCAGAATGTTCACACTGTTTTTTTCTATGCACACAAAAAAAGTCTTTATTTTCAAGGTAAAAATGTCTAAACATAAGATATCAACAGCTCGTACACAAACTCTTACTAGTTTATAACAACATAAGAGTAAGTAAATGACAATTTTTTATTTTTGCATGAACTATTTAGACTTTTTTTTTTTTTTATTCACTCCAAAAGAGTTGACTTTTTTACATTACAGATGTTTTGCATAGAGCATAGGATTATAGATGAGACAGCTAGAGTTAATGAGTGACATCATTATGGCATGTTTACATCAGTAATTGAATCAGTAATTGGTAATGGGGTTGACGTTATGGAGACTTGCGAGCCCTGAACTGATTTTCTCCTCTGTAGATATAGAGCCTCCATGGATTCAGTGTCCTGGTGATGTCATCACGGAGACAGATGAACATCAGAGGTCAGCTAACATCAGTCTGAGTGCACCCATGCTCGGGGACAATTCTGGAGATGAGGTGAGTCTTACATCAGCTCTTTAATTTTTTTATTTTCCATTTTGAATCGGAGGCATTTGTTTTAAATGAGGTGTTGCCTTTCTTCCTCAGGTTGTGGTGCAGGTGACCCCTGTTTTAAACCCAATGCAGCCTTTCCCTATAGGAACTGAGCTCATAACATACACAGCAACTGACCGCACTGGAAACAAGGCCAACTGCTCTTTCACTGTTACTGTAGTTGGTGAGGTTGATAGTAATTTACATGGTCTTGTTTAAATGTTGTGTTTTTGCCAAAGCTTTGTAATATATTATTTTTTACCCTTTGCAGTATAATTGATTTGTTCTATACTCTGTTTTCGTAGATATGGAACCACCCTTGATTGACAGGTGTCGATCTCCGGCCACTGTTAAAGCCACTGGGAAAAAAACTGCAGTATACTGGGAAGAACCTCAGTTTTCAGACAATTCTGGTAAATACAAATTTAATTCATAATAGTGTGATAAGGAAGGTGCACTAAGCAGGATATAAAGTTAAACCTTCATGTTTTCTGGCAAATTATATGATCAGTCACTCCTTTAAAGGAAAACGGCACAGTTTCTCACTTTCTCACTTCCGTCAGTATATCCAAGGAGTGATGTTATTACTGCGCCGAGGTCGAAGTGCTCTTCCACCATACATTATAGTTATCTTTTTTATCCGCTTTTATTTTGTGTCACCATACTTACATGCGCAACTAGTAATGTAAACATCTTTAAATGGCTGAAAGTGGCTTCTAAATTCATCCCTGTTTGGATGAATTTAGATTATGTCGGCTTGAAATCAAAATTGACAAATCATATTTTTTTATGTAATTTTTTAATGTGTTATAAATCACTTATAATAAACGCTTTTAATGTAACTGTAAATAACAAGTACAAGAACAATGTCAATTTTTAGGCCATGTTTATATTTAAATTTTATGTTCAGATAAAATAGTAAACAGGTCCAGGAAATTGTAGGCCTTATTGGAATGCTCTTGAACCTGATGCGTGAGAAAACAAATCTTCAGGAATTGACGTTTGGTAGAATCATCACAGAGAGGTTTCGATTCAGGACACCTGTGGAGGTTGAATGGGGTTGAATGAACTTTTTGTAGCTGCAAGGAATGGAAATGATTTGATTTATGAACATTTTAAGAACTCTGGGAAGGAAATGGTTTCCTACAAAAAATATTTATTGATTTGGCGCCTTAAGCAGCGATAAGGATTGGAGTCAGGATTTGGGTCTTGGACGGGTAAAATGACTTTAGCTTTATGGTATAACTGCAAATACAGTGAACAAAGAAATAAATAAAGTTTATGATACAGTGGTTATTGAGAATGGAGTTAACTGCAGTTATTGTGTTAGAATAAAACAAGATGCGTAAGATAAATTATTTGCACACAAAAATGCATTTGTGCAACTGCACATGCACTGCAGATTCCACAATACATTCAGTTCTTAACCGGTTCAGACGTGAATGCACAGACACGCACACACTTTTCCAGAGAGAAGTTCCAGGGCTATTCCAAACTGTCTGACAAATGTCTGGGTCTGCCGGGTTTTGGAGGGAGTTTTGTCTGTACTAAATATAAACCAGTGAAAGGGTGTGGGCATGGAAAAACAAAACATGCTGACGTTGGTTTAGTATGGTATGACGTAGACAAACAGCCTCAGTGTGGTCACAAAACCTTATTTTAGTAGATATATGTATGAGGGTTTCATTACAGTTGTGGCTACTGATAAGTGCATGTGTGTCTTTGAGTGCGTGGAGTGCATATGAACCTTGAAAGACTCTATTGTCTGACCGCAATATAGCACCCTTAGTTCTGTGTCATTAAACGATCTAGCAATTGTCTCCTCTGGCACCAAAGCCTATTATTCCCAGGCCTCATGAGGAACAGTACAGTAGCATAGCACCCTTTGTAGGACTTTGTGGTTGACCAGAGCGAGTCCTTGTGGAGCTCCACATTGCTCCCTGTGGTAATGTCTGTGAAAGTACCTGTTACATCATTGGCTGATGCCAGATTGCACAACTAAAGCGATCTGTCTGCGATATTGCAAACAGATGCAGGCGTATGTACTGTACACTACATGGCCAATAGTATGTGTACCCTCCCTCTAATTAACGGGTTTAGCTATTCTTGTAATTCCAGTGAAGATCAATCTTAATGCTACACCGCACTGTGACGTTCTAGGGAATTGTGCGCTTCCAAATTTGTTGCAACATTTGGGGGAAGACACTTTTATGCTCCAGCATGATGATACCCCTGTGCGTAAAGCAAAGTCTGCAGAAAAACTGATAACAGAGTCTGCTGTTGCCTGCACAAAGATCAGACCTGGCTTCAACCGAACACGTTTGGGATGAATTGGACACGCTTTTGTCTAAATGGGAACAAATCCTGCAGCCATGTTCCAGCGTCTAGTCGAAAGCCTTCTCAGAAGGTTTTTGCTAGTTAAATATACAGGCACATATTGATTTAATTTATTTTTTTTAATCTTACTGGCCTCAAACTTTTAAATGGTTGTCTATTTAATAGTGTGCTGCTTCCTACCCCCTATTAAGTAATTTATTTGTTTGTTTTTCCTTTTCAGGAGCCTATCTGAATATCTCGAGAACTCACTCATCTGGAGATGTATTTCCTATCGGAGAAAGTTTAGTGTACTACACAGCCACAGATCCTTCTGGAAACAACCGTACCTGTGAACTTATCATTACCGTACAAGGTACTGTATGTTTGCATGGATGTTGCATGGACTGTCTCATTGCTGATTAAGAAATGTCATTCCCCACAGCATGCTTTATTTTTTTAAGAAATGGAGTACTCTGCTATAATCTGACTTTGGATCTGTCTGGCCGCTTGAGCTAAATGCTGTGATTTGTTTCCAGATTACACTGTTCCTATTTAAATAAACGAATTAATTCAGTGGCGCTAAAGGCTGTTTCTAACCTCAGGTTCAACCTGCGAGAAACCGTTTGTGCCAGTTAATGGGGATTTCTCATGTGCCAAGACAGAGGAGGGAACAAACTGCTCTCTGATATGCAGACAGGGTTACAGTCTCACCCAGGATGCCGTGCACAGTTACTTCTGTGCCAATAATGGAATCTGGGAGCCGCCCCGCTCACCAGACAGACCTGATTGCTCCCGTGAGTATTGCTTCACTCTTGCTCAACATTTGTCTTTTTCTTTTTTGCTATACTGTTCGTATTTTCCACTTACAGATTCAGACATATACTGTCTTAGACAGTGCACAATGTGCTTTTCTGTGCTTTTGAGTCTTCTGTGTGTTTCTCATTTATAGTAAACCGAATTGCAAACAATGGCTTTAAACCCTTTGAGATGCTGTTTAAAACATCCCGCTGTGATGACCTTGACTTGCTGAAGTCCTTCGCCGGGGAGTTTTCAACTGTTCTTAAAAATATGGTGAGATCTGACACACAAATATATAGACATGTACATGTACTCTGGCCACATGAATTGAATTATATCCTTTTATCCCTTTTTTACTTTATTTTTATTTTTTTAATCAATCGTAATCCCAAAGGTGCCTAAAATCTGCGGTGGGGATAATGTTACCTGCAAACTGGAAATGACTTTACCTGGACAGTGTCTGGAGTACAACTATGATTATCCAAATGGATTTGCTATCGGTAAATAATGGCATGTATTTTTACTAAGCTGTATCATTATCGTTTTTGGTAATTGAAATAAAGCTGAAATTACATAAAAAAAATATTTTTTAAAAATCAATAAATGTAAGTTGAAGATTGCTAGATTAACTGCTAAAATAAGAAATAAAATACATATATTAAACTATATATTAAATTATAGGTTTGTTCTTACATTTATTTTTACATTATGTACATTGTTATAAAGATTAAATTTATCATAAACTGTTATTTCTTTTTTCTTCTCAGGTCCTGGAGGATGGGGCAGTAATTGGGGCTCTCAGAATGGCCAAGACTATGCATATTTTGACACTGGTTTTGCTCCAGAGCACCACTTGCAACAAGATGGTTCATCACAGCCTGGCTATCACATGAGGACCAAACGTCATCGTAAAATCACTGGCCCTACCAGAGAGCAAAAGATACAAATACATTTCAACATCACAGGTAGAAAAATGTCAACTATTAAGCTAACTAGTTAGACCATGTGCCTATTGTAATAAAAAATCAGTTTTACATCCAAAGCTAGTTGCAACTTCTCCCAACACCATTCCTTTTTCCCAGCAAGCATCCCACTGCCCTTGTCGAGGAATGACTCAGCGGAAATAGTCAATCAAAGACGTTTGCTGAGGGCACTTGAGCAGCTGACCAATCGGCTTAAGCGGACACTGAGCAAACAGCCGTTCTCTACCTTCCATGTATCGTCAGAGATGATCGTAGCGGACCCCAAATCCTTGGAAAGTAAAAAAAAAGCGACACTGTACTGCCGGCCAGGGTCGGTTCTCAAAGGCAGGGTGTGTGGTGAGTTAAATGAAATCTACAAAATACATTAAAAACGGTACATCTGATATAGATTCCAGACTAAAAATTTGACAGGTATTTAAGTGTTTTTGGGTTTGGGTAAAGAGCTGCAAACGTCTGGAAAACATTTGCGGCAAACTAATTAGTTTGCTGCGAATTTGCCACAAATTATCTTCAAGTTTACCATAAAAAAGTGCCAGCCAGTTGCATATGAATGGGCATCAAACACTTTTGTGACCTCCTTATTGATTTTGACCCATAGTGCAATGCCCAGTTGGGACATATTTCTCCCTGGAGTATGGCGAGTGTGAGAGCTGCTGGAGAGGGTCGTATCAGGATGAGGAGGGGCAGATGGAGTGTAAATCATGCCCAGATGGCTCCTCCACTCCGTACCTCCATTCACGCATCCTGTCAGAGTGCAAAGGTAATCAGCAAGCTTAATTTATTGATCTAAAATGAGCTGTCCGTATGTATGTTCATGAATCTACTCATCACTCCATTCCATTCCAGTAGAACACTGCTTATACTGTAGTTGGGATCTCTAAGTGTGTCTCTGTGATTGTGTGTGTGTGTGCATACCTGCCTGTGTGTGCATGTTTCCAGCGCAGTGCCAGCCTGGCAGCTCATCATTAACCGGGTTGGAGACCTGCGAGTCCTGTCCTTTAGGGGAGTACCAGCCAGATTTCGGCTCCCAGGCCTGTCTGCCCTGCCCTTCTACCACAACCACTGTCAATAGAGGGGCTCTAGATGTCAATGAGTGTGGTGGTGAGATGTAACAACTGAAGAAATATTACTAAAACACAAAAAAAATACTTACACATAATATAAACATTAAAGAAAACTACCATTTAATTTCTTTTTCTCTTTATCTTTCTAGTACCATGTTCCGTAGGTCATTTCTCCCGGACAGGTCTAGTTCCGTGTTACCCATGTCCCAGGGATTATTACCAGCCCGAGGAGGGCCGCTCCTACTGCCTTTCTTGCCCCTTTTATGGTACCACTACAATAGCAGGGGCCAAAGCTATCCAGCAGTGCTCCAGTAAGTTTTATTTCATTTTATTTCCCTTTATTTTCCTGCCGTTAAGTACACCACCATTCAATATTGTGTCTTGTGCTCACCAAAGCTTTTATTTAAAAGAATAGTTCACCCAAAAATAAACTATTTAATAAACTAAATCCTCCTGGCTCTTTCAAGCTGGGTAATGCTGACTTCTAGCAATGGTTGTATGCACGTTTGTGAGAAAGTAGAGTTCCGGCTTCTTGGCTGACTCTTTCACAAACACGCACACAGCTGTTGCCGGAAGTCAGTAATTTCAGTTATAATTTTTAAAATAGAAATATTTTTTGTTTCTCAAACCCATAGATCTGCTTCAGAAGTCATGTTAAAATTTTACATAACATTTATATAAAATTTTATTTTTTAAATAAATAAATATTTTTTTTTTTATTTTAAAATATTGTATAATGTAATTTATTCCTGTAATGGCAAAGCTGAATTTTCAGCACTCTTCAGCGTCACATTATCCTTCAGAAATCATTCTAATAGGCTGTCTTGGTGCTATTTCTAATTATTATCAAGTTTGAAAATGGTGGTATTGCTCAATATTTTTAGGATTCTTGATGAAAAGTAAGTTACAAAAGTAAGAACAGCATTTATTTGACATTGAAATCCATTGTAATGTTATACTGTAAATGTCTTTACTGTCACTTCTGATCTTTTTTAATATGTCCATGCTGAATAAAGGTTCTTTAAAAATCTTAGTGACCCCAAACTTGAACAGTAGTTTTATGTGTCCAGATCTGATATTGGGAATGAATAGTTTACGCACGTAATTTCTGCGTCACCAGTGGGACCAGTAACCAGAATTTCAAAAATAATGTTTTTTTCCACTCGTAAAATTCTCTGCTTAACAGCTTATTATAGGTAGGCTTGGTAAGCGGAAGCGTTTTAACATAAACAAATGTCACACTTTAACTTTAATGTGATATGAAGTGATGCTTGTGCAAGACCATGGTGTGTAGAGGGCTTCTTCATTCATCCATCCATGGAATATATATGTCATTTTCAGACTTTGGGATAGGTGTATGAATGATTTCGATGAGTATCCAATGCACATAATGGAATCTGATTCTCTGTACACGCAGGAAAAAAGTGCCTCAGTGTGGAAAAGATGAGGTTGATGAATGCCTTTGGAAAATGTTTTCCAGTTTTGACAGCAGAAATTCTCCTCTCTCACATCTTTTTTTATGCATGTGTTGTGCTTATTCTGTCTGTTTCATTTTCTAATTTCTGTCTCCTCCTTGTACTTTTTTTCCCTCTTTTCTCTTGGTCTGACTCAGGCTTTGGCTCTAGTTTCCTGCCTAAAGAGGAAAGTGCAACTGCAGCGCCCGAAGTGGTTGTGAGAAAAGATTATCAAGTCAGTAGCCAGGTGAGTCGTCTTCTCACTCTCAGTAGTTGGTACCCAAATCTTTGAAATGTGTTCATTGTATGTTGTCTTATCACCCTAATAAGAATTTGGAAGTATAAATGCCTATATGCCTTTGCATTAAATACTAAATACCAAATGTCTTATTTCAAGGAAAGATAGCACAAACAATCTTAATTTGCATCTTTGCATCAAAACTGACATCATAAAGTCCCTAAATATAGTTTTTAGTTAAAATATTACTAAAGAAGGTTCTTATGTTATTTTGTTTGAAGGTGCCAATTGCTTTGCTATTTTTTATGAGAAAAAATTTATATAATTTTGGTCAATATTGAACCTTACCTTTATTGTTCTGTTATTGTTGATGTCATAGCACCCTCTGGGGGCTAAAGTAAAATAGCTGAAAATTTAGTTCTTTTCTTCTTCAGATGTTCCATGAATGTCTCCTGAATCCATGTCAAAACCAAGGCACTTGTGAGGAAGTCGGTGTTGGATATGTATGCACATGTCTTCCAGGATTCACAGGTTTGGCATGTTCTGTAGGCATAACTCACTAGTAACATTGAAAAACCAGCTGTTAAGTTCAATCGGCTTATGGAAAACAACTTTCTAAACTGTTGCCCTATGTACTTCCAGCAATGTGTTTCAAGTTGTTTTGGGGACAACTCAAATTTTTGCTTTAATAATTCAGTTAGTCTGGTAATATGCTACATAATTTGGATAGATTTACCTCAGCCTCTGTGGTTGAGATGAATGACTACTTTTTTTCTCATTTTCCTCATTCATTCCCTTACAGGAGCCAAGTGTGAGAGCGACATTGATGAATGTGATTCTATTCCTTGTCAAAATGGTGGCTTGTGCAGAGATGGCATGGGAGATTTCCAGTGTCAGTGTCAGCCTGGGTTTGTGGGTAAGAGAAAGTGACATCAGCTTCAGCGTCACACTGGGGGAATCCCAATGTAACTGTAAAAGCCGAGTTCTACGAATGAAATGTCTGAGGCAATTAAACCCCAAATCCAAAATTCCTCTCTGTTGAGGGTTCTGAAACTTTTCTTTAGTCTAATTACTGTGATGGATTTAGCTGTCTCTGAATCTCTTGAGTCTGGCAGTGGAACTACCCAAGCTCTCATTCTCAGAACCTTACAGCACTTTTTCCATTCAGGCCATTGTCTCTCCTCTTTAAAACGTAGCCATGATTAAGCATGTGGCTGCCCTAGATATGGAGAATTGAATTGAAGTGTTTTGCTCTTCAACTGTCTGTGTGTGTGTGTCTGGGGTGTTTTGTTTGAGGTGGCAACAGAGGCAAAATTGAAAATAAAATAAATGAAAGTACGAAGACCAATCAAAACAAATATAATGAAATTGATCTCAAACAGTGTACAAACTGCTTAAGATTTTTTAAGTAATAATAATCAACATCAGCCAAGTTTCCATCCACTTTTTATCCTATTCTGTTATTGATTAAAGTAAAAATGGCTAAAACATTATCAAAATCATTTTTCTTTTTTAATGATGAAATGAGTGTAATGACATTATCATAAAAAAAAAAAAAAAAGAAATCTGCCCAGCAACTAATAAATAGGATGGTAATATAGATTCTAATAGTAGTATTTAAGTATTGGTGCTTGCTGATTGTCACCAGTGTGAGGTAAAATGATATTCCATATGTTTTTATGCATGTCTTGTGTTATATTTTGTCTCTGGAAGGTTTGATGTGTGAGGCAGAGGTGAATGAGTGCAGCTCTTCTCCATGTTTGAATGAAGGGATCTGCATGGATGAAGTTAATCACTTTACATGTAGCTGTCCAGATGGATTCACAGGTCAGCACCTCACTTCTGCTACACCTGTTCACTAACATATATAATGTCATTAATAATTTAAACTGGAAGTTCTTAAATTGTAAGGCATCTGTCGAGTTACAAGGAATATCTTTTGTCATTTACGTCTAGGTCCACGTTGCGAGTTGGAAATAAATGAGTGTGCTTCCAGCCCATGTCACAACGGAGGTGTCTGTAAAGATTTGGAGGGTGGGTATTTCTGTACGTGTCCTCAGGGCTTCACTGGCGACAACTGTGAAGTTGATGTTGATGAGTGCTACAGCGCCCCCTGTCTGAATGGAGGAACATGTGTGGATGCTGTCAATGATTTCAGGTTAGTGAGGAAGCTTTTGTAGAAACTGTTTGTGCGTTAGGAGGATGGTTATAATGCATTGTATTTATCACAACTGATTTATGATTGATAATAGACTGTCTCACATTTGCGATCAGGTGTGAATGTTTGAATGGATACAGAGGAAGACTATGCCAGGTGGACATAGATGATTGTGATCCAAATTTGTGTTTGAATGGAGCAACTTGCGTGGATGGAGTAGCCACTTTCACCTGCCGATGCCCTCCTGGGTTCAACGGAACCAGGTGTGAGACAGGTATAGAGGGAAAGAGATGAAAAAAATAATGGAAAATCATCATCATAGAGAGAGGTTTTACAGGGGCTTTTTAGAGACTGCCTTTGTGCCACTTTAATTGAGATTTAATTAAAGGAACATGCCACTATTTTTTTTTTCATTTTCCGACTCTACTAGAGCAGTAGCACTTTTAGCTGTAGCTGAGCATAGATCATTGAATCTGACCATTAGACCATTAGCATCACGGTGAAAAATGACCAAAGAGTTTTGATGTTTTCCTTTTTTAAAACTTGACTCTTCTGTAGTTGTAGTTGTGTACTAAGACAACAGAAAATGAAAAGGTGTGATTTTCTAGGCTGATTTAAAGGGAAAATTCTGTCGATAATTACCCTCATGTCATTTCAAACTCCTATGGGGGGTCGGATGGCTCTCTGATGTCATCAAATATATCTTAATTTGTGTTCTAAAGATGAAAAAGGTATTATGTGATTGGAACGACGAGAAGGTAATTAATGACAGAATTTTCATTTTTGGGTGAACTAACCCTTTAACTAGGAACTATAATCTTACTGCAATTCCACAATGTAACTATAGAAGAGTCAAGTTTTAAATAGGAATAAAAACTCATTTTTGAGTGTGATGCTAACTGGTCTAGTCAGAATCAGTGATCTCTTGCAGCTAAAGTGCTACCACCAGAGATCGTCTGAATGCATTCAAAAATGGTAAAACTCAACTGTTTAACTCTAGGGGAGTTGGAACATTAGCCTATTTTCAAGAAAAGTGGCGTTTTTCTTCAAGATGCGTTCCCAGAATTACTAGAAGCCCTTAAAATGATACATTATACTGTTTATTTTCACACCCTGCTACACAGAATAAATTTTTCATAGACGTTTTCAGATAAAGTTTGATCTATTGTGACACCAAACTGTAATTTTTAAAAACCAAAAACTTCCTCCCCAGTTAAAACATGTAATTTATTAGAAGTAATCTACAAAAACATTTTTTTTTTTTTTGCTTTGACCTTCTGCATCTTTCTGACATCTGGGAGATGAGTGTTAGCAATAAGAAAATGATTTAGAATTTATTTTTTTAAATAAAATGATGTCATTTTTAAACATGTATTTTTTTTTCCTTAAAAGTTAACTAAAAATATTCTCTAAAAAATGTTAAGATGATTAATATGACCCCTTGATAATCACATATCATCTGCTGTCTTTTCCTTTTTTCGAACAGAAATGCCCTACTCTTTTGATCTGGAGTTTGAAGTTTCTGGTATTCATGGTTATGTAATGATGGATGGCCACATGCCATCACTTACACAGATCACATGTACATTTTGGATGAGGTCGTCAGACACTGTTAATTACGGAACTCCCATTTCTTATGCTGTGGAGGGAAGTGACAATGCCTTTCTCCTCATTGACTATAATGGGTGAGAGCTTTATTTAAAAGTTGCTAAATTTGCATTTATATAACTAAACTAAATATGGATACATACTGCACTATGACATGTTTAACATTTTTACATTCTAGAAGTTTTTTTTGTATAAAGAACTTCTTGTGTATTCCTCTTCCCTTCTATTTCTCTCTTACTTTCAGGTGGGTCTTATACATTAATGGCAAGGAGCGGATCACTGACTGCCCAGCAGTAAATGATGGCCTTTGGCATCATATTGGTGTATCATGGCGCAGCAAGGATGGTGATTGGAGAGTTTATATTGATGGGAGCCCTTCAGATGGAGGGAAAGGACTATCTGTTGGCACCACCATACCAGGTTGACCTTTTTACTTATGGATTTTCTTTAATAAGAATTTTTTGCTTATGGTATTTCAAAGAGAATGTGTGTCCGGAAACGGAAATGTTTGCTCTGTACTTACTTTAAACAGGGGGGGGTGCTCTGGTACTTGGACAGGATCAGGACCAGAGAGGAGATGGCTTCAACCCAGTGGAGTCCTTTGTGGGCACTCTTAGCCAGCTTAATATATGGAACTATGTTTTAACACCACAGCAGGTAACGGTTTATACACATTCCTTATTCCTAAGTTAACAGAGTACAGAGAAATCGAAAAAGTTCATATTTCTACTATTCTCAGATCAAGTCTTTGGCCAGTAGCTGCCCACGTGATCTGCAGAAAGGGAACGTATTTGCATGGCCTGACTTCTTAGGAGGAGTCACAGGCCGAGTTAAGACCGGCAGCAAGAGCGTTTTCTGTGCTGGTAAGAATCAAGTCATATATAGTGTTAGTTTCATTGAACCATGTGTGTGCACAGGGGAACAAATCACTGCTGTCCTTGTGTATTTTCCATAACATTTTTAATTTTAGGAGACTAACTATGCAATAACAACAGTCATCATTAAATAATTTTTGGGATAATGGATCAGAAATCATTGACATAAGTATGTTTTATTTTATTTAGTGGTAAGAAAATGTAACATTTATTGTCCAACGTTTTGGTCTTTGTTAGACTGCCCCCTGGTGGATGCTTCTGTTCCTCAACTGCGCTCATCCACTAATTCCGTGAGTCCGGGCTCTAAGGTGCAGTTCTCTTGTAGTCCTGGGTTCTATCTGGTGGGAGAGCCAGTGCAGCAGTGCCTAAACAGAGGCCAGTGGAGCCACGCAGAACCAATGTGTGAACGTGAGTGCAACAGAGGACACACAAAAGCATACGATGGCTGTTTAAACAAACTCATGTTCAAAATGACCATTACAGCGAAGTTTCCAACGATATATTTACACTGTGCTGATGTACAGTCATACAACTTAAATTGAACATTTTAAAATGTACATAAACACATGCCGTAACACAAATAGAGGAATAGTTTGTGCGCATACATGCATGTAATCCATATACTCACAATGAAATATTATCATTATTCATTACCCAGTACTAAAATCAACATTCATCTGTACTGGGGCCTTTCTCTTTATCTGTAGGTGTGGAATGTGGTCCTCCGCCTGACCTGGAGCATGGGCAGTATCATGGAGAGGATTTCTATGCTGGGAGTACTGTGCTTTATCAGTGTAAACAAGGATTCTACCTGCTAGGGGAGAGTAAGATGTTGTGTACCAACAGTGGTAAATGGATTGGCAACCCACCTGCATGTCTGGGTAAGATACACAGCAAATCAGGGAAAGAACCTGAGGGAAGCTTTAAATAGACAATAGGTCTATACCAGAGTTATAGAATATCATTTTACATATCGTTTGTCCTTGTTGTGTTGGTTTGTGCTCATATTGCAGATGTGGACGAATGTTCTCTTGGCTCTGAATGTGATGAGCATGCTAGTTGTCAAAACACTGACGGCTCTCATATATGCACCTGCATACCTCCTTACAGTGGAGATGGAAGAAACTGTACAGGTAAAACAATCTCCTGAACTGGACATTTATAGTTCCCACCAGTCACTGATGAATGCGCGTACAGCCAACACATGTTACATGTTTGTTGACTAAAGAAAAATATTTTGTTTTTTTATTCTCACTAGAGCCAGTAAAATGTAGAGATCCAGGTGTTCCTGAGTTTGGGCACCGTGAGGGCAGTAATTTCATCACGGGCAGTGAAGTGGTCTTTTCCTGTAAGGAAGGTTATGAATTGATTGGCTCATCCCATCTATCCTGCACAGAAGAAGGTTTTTGGAAGGGAGACGACCCATACTGTAAAGGTAGGCCTAGTTTTCAGATCTGTTTATTTGAGCTGCTCTTTGCCTGCATATACTAGTTTGTTTAACATTTGATCTTAGTAAGATTGTTTTGAAATAAATTATTTAGGTAAATGCTATTTAAATCAAATATCATGGTTTCCACTAATTATTTTCAACATTAATTGTAATAGGGGGAAATGGGTCTTGAGCCCCAAATCAGCATATTGCAGGGATATAAAGTGACGCTAAAGACTGTTGAAATGGCTGCTGAAAATTCAGTTTGCCATCACAGGAATTAATTGCATTTTTAACTATATTAAATAAGAAGACAGCTGGGCAATTCCAGCGTTATGGACGTGACAGTCAAAACATGAAATATAAATTCTCATAAATAGTATTTTTTTACCAATTTATCTCTTTATATTTTTCTAAACCCCTTAAAATAGATTCCATATATCAGAAAAAATCTGCCTATAAACCTGTTTTATATTTTAAATGAGGGAAATACACATGCGTTACAGACGTGACAAAAAAAGAGTTTCTGGGAGACAACATATTTTGTAGACTTTCTGCAAATTGCAATGCACAAACAAGAAGAAACAATATGTGTTGTATGGAGAAGGGTTGGGCAATTCTAAAGCCTAAAACATCAGTTTTGTTTAAGTTTTCGTTTTTGTGTTTCAGAGGAAAATTTGATGTTACGTAGGTGACATCTCTCCGTTATGGACGTGACCGTTCTGAAAGCGGAATTTATCCGACAATGGAAGCGTGTATAAAATGCTTTAAAAACTTTAACAGAGCCGTGTAGAGAGTGTTTGATAGTACTGTTTCCAACAAAAGAATTTTCTACAGTAGTTGCCATTAGTTAACTAATAGGCCTTTAATCCATTTAATGAGCAGGCTTGCTGCAGCGGTGATACCGGGCCGCTACACCGGTTTTGACACTTGCCCACCATGACACCGTCCCACGCATCTTTGTGATGCTTTTTAAATAATAATAAACATAAGTTATTTTGGTGAGAGTACAGACATTTAAAACTGAAAGTGGCTGCTCGATGCAGTGCATCGAACGAACGACAGTCGCGCACGGATCAGATTTAATTTATCACAACAGGAGAGTGAGTCGAGCTGACTGACAAGAAGAGTACGGTGAAAAAGACAACACGATGATGGAAGAGTTTCAAAACATGAAAACAAATCATGCAAAAACACCTGTTAAAATATTTCAGATTTTTGACCTCTGCCGTCAATCTAACTGATAGGCTAATGGAAGTTTAAATGTGCCATAGAATGCATTGAGAGAATATTTTAAATTGTTCTCTGATTTGTACATAGAAGGTATGTAGCTTAGGTAAGGGGAAAAAATGCCCAGAAACGGTTTTACAGGTCCATTTACAACCCTA
>JAUMHQ010000059.1:7364394-7376470 GCA_032361165.1 Enteromius paludinosus
ATAAGAAGTAGGAAACGATGGTGTTTGAGACTCACAGTATGTTATGTCCATGTACTGAACTGTTACTATTCAACCATTCCAAGGTAAAATCAGTTTTCCATTCTATGGCACCTTTAAGAAAAAAAAATTCTCTCATTTGGTTCCACGGTTTTTGATGATTTAAAAAAAAATTATTTTATATCAAGGTATGCATATAACTTAATATGAAGCGTCTGTAACGGTCACGTCCGTAACGCATTATTATAGTTGATAAGAGCAAAGAATAGAAATGAGCTGTTTTGTTCTTTAGGTAAAAACTTAATTTTTTTCATGGTAAGGTTGACCTTCGCATGGAATTGCCCAGCTATTTTGAATTGGATTTGTATTTCCCAACACACACAAATTGTTTCTCAGTCTCAGTGAGAAGCTGGCTTGAATATGGAGATGTAAAGTCTCTTTGTGTATATATAGGTACCTAATCTGATTAAAAAAGAAATTGATCCGTTTTGTTTAGTCCATATTACTGGAACTATTTAACAGTTAACAATCCAGCAGACTGAGCATTATCCTCTTGAACCTCAGCCAGCAGCTTTTATGAGGCTTTTATACCATGTCATCTCACATTACTGTATGTCAATCAAAGTTACATGTTTTGGTGGATTCCCGATACGCTCTGGATGCATTGCAGTGATTTAATGCAGTGATGATGACAATAACTGACTGTTACTGTCAGTGATTGTCTGTCGCACTTCACTGAAAACACTAAGCATAAGCTGTTTCTAATGATTTTCACCAACAGCCCTTTCCTGTGCTCATCCCACTCTCCCTGAATATGGAATCATGAAAGGGTCAAACTTCACATACGGAAGCAAGGTGACTTTCAGGTATCACTGTCACTGTTAGATGTAGTGTTTCTAGAGGTACTGTATAGTGAATTTTAAAAAGACCTGTTTAAATTTAAGAGAGACTACTTTTTTTAATAGCATAATGGGAAAGGACAATAGTTTTGTGTGTTAGTATGTAAATAACCTTTTTATTTTTTGCTCTGCCACAGTTGTGAGAAGGGCTATGTCCCTCAGGATCCAATAGAAAGCCAGTGTCAATCTAATTTAAAGTGGAGCAGAGAGCCCCTCATTTGTCAGCCTGTTACCTGTGGTGAGCCTCCAGAGGTGGATTATGCTGAGTATACCATCAACGGGAAAGTGTACCTCTCCACACTAACGTACACATGCATAGAAGGATACAGGTAAAATCTGATACATTTTCATTACTGACTTTATAAAAAGTGTAGCAGGAACAGTATAGGACAGGGGTCGGCAACCTTTTTTGTCACTAAATGTTATTTTTAATGCTTCTAGAACGTTAAATATAATGGTGATGTTACAGAAGCACATGTGCATTAGGTTACCAACATCTGGTATAAACAGGAAAACATTTTCAAATGTTTGGTTCTTATACATCTAGATGTCACAGAATGTATTGACTTTCCTGTTTTTTTGTTGTAAAGATTGCAGGGTGCCATGGAACTGAAGTGTGAATCATCAGGAGAGTGGGCATCTCCTCCCCCCAT
The DNA here is from genome assembly GCA_032361165.1 of Enteromius paludinosus. NCBI lineage: Eukaryota > Metazoa > Chordata > Actinopteri > Cypriniformes > Cyprinidae > Enteromius > Enteromius paludinosus. Next base: position 7,365,944 of record JAUMHQ010000059.1, read on the forward strand.
GTGTGCCAGAGTGGACTGTGGCAAACCTCCTCCTTTGAAGGATGCTGTGATTAAGGGCGACAACTTTACACTGGGTAGCAGGATCATCTATGTTTGCAAAGAGGGGTAATTAATCTCATACATGCATATTATGCTACCAAATTGTTTGATCAGATTGTAAACTAATGTTTGATGGCCTATTCAATATATTTTTCAGTCACTCTGGTAATGATTTGTTAAATATGTCTTATTGTAGTTACACCCTCCTTGGTGTAGAAACTCAGGAATGCCTCCCAAGTGGCAACTGGACTCGTAATTCTTCCCAGTGTGTGCCTCGATCTTGTGGACCACCACCCCAAGTGGACCACGCCTTACCTGACACTGGACACCAGCTTTTTGGAGACACCGCTATCTACTTCTGCGATGATGGCTATACTGCTGGTGACAATACAAAATTGTTCTGCAATGCCCAAGGTGTTTGGGCACCTCCAGATGGATTTGGCATTCCTCACTGCATTGCCAACTTCTGTCTGCGTCCCCCGGATTTACCTCATGCCATTCTGGACTCCATCAACAAACCAAAGTATGCAAGCAACATAGAGGTCAGCTACAAGTGTGAGGAGGGCTTTGTTCTCAACACAACAGGGACCCTGAAATGCATGATAGGGGGAGAGTGGGCACCCTCGCCTTTGGACATTGGCTGTATGCCTGTCAGATGTTCGAAGCCAGACAGTATTGAGAAGGGTTATGTGAGTGGGAACAATTATAGTTTTGGAGCGGTGATTGCATACAGCTGTGATAAAGGTTTTTTCATTCGAGGAGAGAAGAGGAGAATATGTAAAGCCAATGGTGAGTGGGGAGGTGTCTTGCCCACATGCCAACCTATTTCCTGCCCCAGCCCACCTCACTTGCCAAATGGTTTTATCCAGGTAAATACAATACTGTCTCCCAGTAATACATGATATATTGGTACCATACAGATTTTTTTTTTTTTTTACATTTATTTAGATAAAATATAATTAATTTTAATGCATCTGTATTAAGGAATATTTGCATTTTTTCTCTATAGGGCCAAATAAGAAAGAATGGCTATGTATATAGCAGTAGAGTAACCTATGCTTGCAATGATGGGTATCGCCTAAATGGAAAGCCTGACCGGATATGCATGGCTAACAAGCAGTGGTCAAACAACAATCTTCCTGTTTGTGTCCTCCTCACGTGCCCTACCCCACCTGATATCAAAAATGGCCGTTATTACGGCTCCACCTTTGAAGTCGGCAGCAAGGTGGAATTTACCTGCAATGAAGGATATGAACTCATTGGAGATTCTATATGGACTTGCTTAAAGTTTGGAAATTGGGACAAGAGCATAACCCCACGCTGTTCCCCAGTACAGTGCCCCGAACCACCTTTAGAGGAGAATCACCTTGTACTGCGTGGATTAGATTCTGACTCAGGCACTGTGGAGCTTTCTTGTGAGGAAGGGTATGTTCTCCATGGTGCACGAACTCTTCGTTGTACCCCATCCCAGGAGTGGAATGACTCTTTTCCAGTCTGCAAACAAGTCTTTTGTGGACCTCCCCCTGAGGTTGCCTTTGGTGACCCATCTGACGCACTGTCCTATTTTGGTAGTGTGGTGACCTACTCTTGCATGGATGGCTTTACGCTCCGGAAACAAGCTTCTGTCCGCTGCCAGGCAGATGGGAACTGGAGTAAACCTTATCCCGAATGTATACCTGTTGAATGCCCACATCCTGAAGACATACCAAATGGAATTGTGGATGTTCAAGGACTAATGTATCTTAGTACTGCTGTCTATAGCTGTAAAGCAGGGTATGATTTAGCAGGTAACAACACTGTGCTTTGTGGTCAGAATGGACAGTGGATAGGAGGTGTACCTATATGTCACCCCGTTAAGTGTGCTGCACCCAAGGAGATTCCCAATGGCTCTGTTAGGTACTCCAGGCTTCAGTTTAGCCAATCAGTTACATATTCGTGCCACCGAGGGTACCGTTTGCAAGGCCCAGAAATTCTTACTTGCCTGGAGAATGGACAGTGGCACCAGGAGGCACCTACTTGTGTGCAGGTCTACTGTTCTCCTCCAAAACCGATTGAGAATGGCTTTGTAGAAGGACGGGACCGCAAGTTTGGGGTTACTATCTTCTATAGCTGCTTTCCAGGTTTTCTACTAGTTGGTAATAATCATCTCACTTGCGAAGAACATGGCTGGTCAAGTTCTGAGCCCAAATGCATGCCTGCTGACTGCGGCCTACCTCCGCATATTGATTTTGGTGACTACTCGAAGGTCAAAGAACTGTCAGGAGAAGATGACGCACTTACAAGCCAGCATTTACCTGTAGACAACTTTTTTCATGGTTCTCTGGTTCAATATCATTGTCATTCTGGATATGAAAGGAAAGGTGACATTGTGTTGATGTGCCAAGAAGATGGCACGTGGAATGGGACTGCCCCTGTGTGTGCTCCGGCAAAATGTGAGACTCCACCCAGCCCTGAATATGGATCAGTAATGGTAACAGATAGCGCACATGGTAGCCTTGCGGAGTACAGTTGCGAGCATGGTTACGAACTCAATGGACAGAACATACGACAGTGCGTTTCTGGAAAGCAGTGGAGCGATGACGCTCCTCGCTGTTTGCCCATCACTTGTGGTAATCCTGGAGGCATTGCAAATGGTGAGGTGATTGGAAAATCTTTTAACTTCAAGGTACTTATTCACTATCAGTGCCATAAAGGGTTTGTCCTTGAGGGTGTTGAAACTAGAACTTGCCAGGTTAATGGGAAATGGGACAACAAAGCCCCATCTTGTAGAGCAATCTCCTGTGGGCGCCCTGTTGTATCAAAGGATGTTTTAGTAAGAGGAGATGATTTTACTTTTGGAAAGAGGTTGCTGTTCAGCTGCAATCTTGGATTCATTCTACAGGGAGCACCAACCAGTGTTTGTTTAGCCAATGGCAGTTGGAGCGAGGGTCCTCCAAAGTGCCTCCCAGCAAATTGTGGTCAACCACCAGTAATTGAAAATGGCAGAGTAACAGGCACAGATTATGGTTACAACGGCATGGTTCGTTATGCTTGTGACATTGGATACGTCTTGACAGGAAATCCAACATTAATATGCAGAGGAGATGGACTATGGGATGACCCTCCTCCGCGGTGTGACATAGTCACGTGTGACCCACCTGAGGACATCAGCCATGGTTACCTGAATGGATCAAGTTTTAATTTCGATGATGTTGTGGAGTATATCTGCTTCCCAGGCTATGAGATAGTTGGCAGTCCAGTTTTGCGATGTGCTGCTGAGGCTGTCTGGCTGGGTCAAGTTCCAGAATGCCGACCTTGTGTTTGCAGTCCCCCAGTTATTAAATACGGTACTGTTCTCGGCCGAGACCACACCTGTGGCACAAGCATTTGGTTCCGATGTGATGAAGGCTATAAAATTCTTGGCCCCACAGAGGCAATATGTGACAAGGGTGGAGTGTGGAGTCCAGGAGTACCCATCTGCACCCGAGGGAGATGTTCCAGCCCACCTCCAGCTGTGCCTAATGCTGTCGTACAAGGCAGTGCTGCATACTCCATTGACACGGTCACTTACCGCTGTAGGCCAGGATATCATTTGAAAGGTTTTCCCCATCTTTCCTGTGGAAGGTTGGGCAGATGGGGAGAGCCAAACCTGAACTGTGAACCCATTTCTTGTGGAGTGCCGCCTCTTGTCCCAAATGCAGAAACTGCTGGAGTGGTGTTGACATATGGCAGCAAAGCTCAGTACAGGTAATTTGACATAACAAAAATATCCAAAAAAGGCTAAGCACAAATGAAAATGCTAATATACTTTAAAGTTATACTACACTTTTTTTTGGAAATAGGCTCATTCTCCAACTCCCCCGAAGTTAATAAGTTTAGTTTTACCATTTTAGAATCTATTCAGCTGATCTCCGGGTTTGCCGATAGTACTTTTAGCATAGCTTAGCATAGATAATTGGATCCAAATAGACCAGTAGCATTCAGTTTTTTCTTTCTGTTCAAAACATGACTCTTCTGTAGATCTACAGAATATATAACTTAATGTTGTTTGCTAAGACTGGTGGAAAATGAGAAGTTGCGATTTTCTAGGCTGATATGATTAAGAACTATACTCCGATTCTGGAGTAATAATCAAGGAAGTTTGCTACCGTACCATAACCCCAGTCTCGCAAGACATGCTCCCTGTGCAAGCAAAAGTGAAAGTCAAGTACTTCAGGCAGTTTAAGCAGCTTGTACAAGCCCTGGTATTTGTTTCTATTTGTATTAGACAGCTGTAATTTTCTAAAAACTAACAAGTTTATGAAGAAAATAAAAGTGTTGATTTGCACTGAAATGCCTGAAGTCCTTCACTTTCACTTCTGCTTGCACAGGAAGTGTGCCTTGCAAGCTTGGGGCTATTTTCAGGTGCTACTTGATATCACTGCGCCTGCTGAATTTCCTTGATTATTACGCCGTCAGCTACAAATATGGCTTTTTAAAAAAAAAAAAAAAAATCTAACACAAGGTTTCTCAGTGGATTACAGTAGCATCACATGTACTGAAGTTTGACTCCAAGAAAGGCCCCATTTTCCAAATGACCATTACTCCTTTGTATTCCTCCTAGACCAAAAATACTGGTGCCTGATACATGTTTTGGCCATGTTATATTGTATTTATTTGCATAATAGATAAGTGATAAGCATATTTATGTGAAAAGTACAATTTCCCTTAAGTGCATAGTTCTCCTTTCTCAAAATCTCCTTTTTTTTTTTCTTCTTTTTTTTTACACTTTGACGTTCACTAAATTTACCATTAGTCGTCACACTCTTCCTCCCATTGAGGTTTATTATAAGTCATTCATGATTTATGTATTCATATTTTCTCTAAGATAGTTACATATTTATAATAAATTGCTGAAATGATATATAGTGGATCTAATTTATCACTTAAACAGAGATAATAGTATAGATAATAGTTTTATCTTCTACTAGAAATATAAACAATTAAATTATAAAAATGTTTTTTAATTATGTTATGGACTAGACCAGGGGTGGGCAACTTTGGTCCTGGAGAGCCAGTGTCCTGCAGAGTTTAGCTCCAAGCCTAATCAAGCCTGTAACTTCTAGTGATCTTGAAAACATTGATTAGCTTCTTCAGGTGCCTAAACTCATTTTCCACCCTGTTAGGATCTACTTCCTCGCCTTCCAAAATAGACAACAATTCCACTGAGATAGTTTTCAAGAACTGTTATTGTTTATTTTTTCAGCTAGAATTTAACTGTACAAATGGAGGGAAGTGTCACCTCTCACTCATACCTTTTTTAAGGTTTTGAAATATACTCCTGCTTGTCCCACTCTTAAAAGTTCCTTGGGGCAGTCAAGGCCTAATGAATAGGCAGTTTTACTTCTAACCTCGAAGGTCATGGGTTCGAGTCCCAGGTCCGATCAGGGATTGTGGGTGGTGGGAGTGAATATCCAGCACTCTCTCCATCTTCAGTACCATGACTGAGGTGAGATCCTTGAGCTGCTCCAGGTGTGTATTCATAGTGTGTGTATTCACTGCTCTGTATGTTCACTTGGATTTAGATAATTAGTTAAATGCAGAGCATGAATTCCAAGTATGGGTTTCCATACCTCAAGCCACTTCACTTTCAATTTCTGTTAGGCTATATTATGGAGTATGTTTGTCCAATAAAATAAAAATAAAAAAAAACTTAAAAACATATCTGACATAGTTTAAAATATTATGTTCATTTGTAGAAGGTTAGAGAGCTAAATGTTGATCACTGAAAAAACTACATATAATTTAAAATTGCTATGGTCAGATTCCAAAACGGTAAAACTCTTATTAATTCTGGGGGTGTTGGAGAATGAGCCTATTCCCCAAAAAAGTGGAGTGTTTCTTTAAACTAAATGTTTTCACTTGGTACAGGTGCAAAGAAGGCTTTGAGCTGGCAACAAAGACGGACTCAATAACCTGTCAAATTGATGGCACCTGGTCTAAACACAGCGTCAGATGCCGACCTTCACCCTGTATCCTGCCTGCTAACCTTACCCATGTAGTTATCACAGGCAAGCAGCTTACACCTGTAGGAGGAACAGTCATTATCTCATGTAGACCAGGGTACTATCTTGAGGGACCTGGATTATCTGAATGTGCAGTAAGTGATTTGTCAAGATAATCATTTTCTATGGATGCTCCTTGATTCATTTGGTGATAATTTTGCGTAATGACATCTCAGGATGTAATTTCCCTTTTATTTGTTTCAGGGCTCTAGCAAATGGTCTCCACCTTTCTCTTCCAAGTCTTGTGCGCCTGTTATTTGTGAGAAGCCTCTCCCCATTCTCAATGGCTTGGTTGAGGGCAAGAGCTACAATTATGGAGATATTATTAGCCATACTTGTCTACCAGGTTTTGAACTACAGGTACATTATTTTAATCCATCAATTTTTCACATAGCTTGTCCTACAGTATATAAGGTTGCTGGGATGCTGCATCCCAGTGTCTCAGGTTGCAGTCAGGGAGCTTATGTGGTCAAGTAAATTCAGTGTCAGCAAAGCTTATATTATTTTGTAACAAAACAAATGCAATATTCTCCCCATAAATGTGTTCCTAATAAAGATGAATAAGGGAAAAACAAGAGAATGTATTATGTATTTCTCATCATGCAGGGGGATTCTGTTCAGACATGTCAAGGTGATAAAACCTGGAGTGGAACTCAGCCAGTGTGTGCTAGTAAGACTTTTTCACAATGTAAAGCATGCTATTGTTGTGAAGAAAAAAATGCATTATTAATATTATTATCAAAATCATTCTTCTTGATTTCTAAACTCATCTTTTGCCTCTTGCTTTTAGGTGTTTCATGTGGTCCTCCACCAGTGGTTCCCCATGCAGTTACTCTGCCCAGCGGTCAGACATACCAAAGTATTGTGACTTATACATGTCATCCAGGACTGAGTTTGATTGGTTCACAGAACCTCACTTGTCAAGCAGATGGAAAATGGAGCTTACCTACACCATCATGTGAATGTAAGAATGCATAAACTGTTACTCTTTAGCTTTTAAGAAACACAGTATAAGATCAAAGTGTTTCTGTGTTAGTCTACACAGAGTTTCCTCTTCTTTCTCTTTTTCATAAACGTACATATACACAAAATATCAGTTCCAGATGGCTGTGGGAGGATAACAGACTTATTAAACGGAAAGGTGCAGGAGCACAACCTGTCCAGCGGACGTGCTCTTGAGTTTCACTGTGACAAAGGCTACACACTGCAGGGAGAGTCCATCATCATGTGTGTGGGAAACAGCTCATGGAGTTCATCTTTCCCTGTCTGTATACGTATGTCATGCACTACGATATCCAATAAACTGTTTGTTTATTGACTTAATGAAGTTTTCTGTTCCCTCACAAGTCTATAAAATACACACATTCTTTTATTTGCGCTAACTTTGCTGGACTTTTCCCAACAGACATTTCACAACAACAAATTGATTATATATAATAATTTCACAACCTAACTAGTAAAAGACTCTTGTTAAGCCTTCATCAGTGAGAACACCACAGAATACCTTATTCTCCTACACGGAACACAAACTTAATGTCATATTTCTAAGAATTAATATGTTACTTCATTGTTGGTCTGGGTTTTTTTGTTAGTCATCAGTTCTGTTCACAGTATGTTTAAGTAAAAATAGACATGCAGTAAATGACTCAAATCTTATCCCCCAACCCCCACAGCCAAATCATGCCCCCCTCCTCCTGTCTGGTCTGGAGGCAGTTTCAATACTACTCAGATGGTTTTCCTGGTAGGCCAGTCCGTGTCTTTCACTTGTCCTAAGGGTCAGCGGGTCAAAGGTAACCAGGGAAAAGTTATCGCCACCTTAACTTGCAGGAGTGATCAGACCTGGACCCCCATCAGTGCAGTGTGTGAGAGTGAGTACAAACATTCGTTATATCCATCTTTACATGCCATTGCATGAAAAAAATCATGTTAATAAATTAATGTGTAGCCCAGGTTAATTTCAGATTGTTTTGGCATCTTCATCATCAGCAAAGAGAGAAGATCTAAAATACTTTTTCAATGTCTTTGGGTCCTATTTTAAAGCATATTTTAGCTTGTCTTAGCTACACCTCTCTATACCATGTATCCTGTGTGGTTCTACTAAATCATGTTCCCAACTTGCATATGGCAAAATAGAAAGCAAACTTGAGGTTGTGGTTGGTTAATACACCTAGGACTTTGAGCCAAAGAACTTTTTCCAAAGAACTAATCGCTCTGACTCAAGCACAGCTACTGATTACAGCAACTCAAGGTTTAAAATTAGACCTATATAGTCCTCAGTCCTCATTCAGGCTGCAGCATCACAATAACGGCTACTTTTCATAATGCATTGTATCCCTACTATCTGTGTTACTTCTGCATGCAGTCTTTCAAAATATTAGAAGCCTGCTCTTATAGTTAATTAATGCTCCTTTGTTGTGTTGTATAATTTGTGATATTTTGATCCTTTGCATGAGAATGATATATAAGTAGTGCTAGATGTATGTGGTGGCCTGTGTGCACATTTTTTGACTCCTTTTTATCATTGACAAGCACCATTTTATGAAATCTGATGCTGGCAGTATGTGTATGTAATCACTTTTCTCTCTGTGAGACACCTGTTGAATTTCACTCACTGCTTGTAACATCACTGTTATCAGATATGGAGGTTACTGTGGTCTCCTGTTTTGTTTGTTTGCTCCCAAAACTAATTAGACTTCCTGGTACACAAAAGAAATGTGAAGATTGAAACTTTTGAATATAACAAACCTTTAAAAGGCCCAAAAAGTTCCTCAATGGACTGCTCAGCCATGCTGAGAAATCTTCCTTTCTAACTTACTGGTCCGGTCCATTTTAATCACACACAGGGATTTCCTGCGGCCCACCACTGTACGTGGCAAATGGGGTAGTCCGTGGGGCAGTGTTCCAGTTTGGAGATGTTGTGGTGTACTCATGTTATGCAGGCTACACCATGGAGAGTTCTAGCAGGAGTGTGTGCTTGGAGAATGGCACTTGGACCCCATCCCCTACCTGCAAAGGTAGCACAAGGAACTGCCCTTAAATCCCACGTGGAGTTCTGACTTCAGCCTTTTTCTTCATCTTTGCAAAATCTTGTGACTCCTTTTGACTGGTCTTCCACATTTACACATAAGCACAGAGCACTTTAGACATTGATATTAGTACACACTGCTATTCATTGGCCTGAGGTTTCCGAGCCACATTTCACATTTTGGTGTTGAGAGTCTCATTGAACTTCAAATGAGACTCAAATTCACACAAATCTCCAAAGTTCCATGCCCTTTCTGTAAATGTTTCAAATAGATATGAAATTTAATTTATAATGATTTTAATGCTAACCAGAGGCCACTTGCATAAAAATAGCCTTTGCATTAAGACAGTGTCTTAAGAATTAGTCTAAGTAGTAGTTAACCAGGGGGTAATCTGTCTTATTTTTTGGATTCAACTTAGACTAAGCCATGTTTTTATTTAACTGAACACATGGTCATTCAGAAATAGTAAATTTAATACATTAATACATTTGGACAGACCCCAAAAATTTTAAAAGTTGTGAAATAAGACATTACATGCCGTCATATTACTGCCTCAAGCTCCTAATATAAATAATTCAACGCTCATTTTAATGATGTCATTAAGTTATAGTGCTATATAGTCCATAACACTAAATGTTCTCTATGGGTGCTTGCAGCAAAATATAGCTAACTGTTATCTTAATGTCAAATATGTTATTTATAGCATATTTTAGCATAGAACGTTATATTGATCAATCCAGGACCATAAATTGTTTTATAGTAGTCCCTGAACAACAGCATTGTCCCACAGAGATTATAGAGAAGGACTTTGGTGTGAATGTCACTTTTTTTCCAAAAGCATGATATTTTACTTACATTTTTGGCATGGTAATGCTTTAACATTATACTTGACATTGTAAGCCCTACTCAGTCTCTTTATTCGGTCTTGGAGTCGTTGGCTTGTTTTGTCTGCATGCTTGTAGAAACTAAATCTGATCAGTGGAGTTTCACCCTGGTCTTAACATCTGGTTCGTTTAAATGCTGCATGTTCTGTGTGGTGTTTTGGAATTCTGGTAGCAGAGTGATTGCTATGTTTTTGTGATCGTGTGAGTTTCATCACTGTATCAATCATGTTTTGTGTGTTTGTACAGCTGTTTGTTGGCTCCAATGTAAGAACGGAGGTGTGTGCCAAAGACCAAACACGTGCTCCTGTCCAGAGGGATGGATGGGCCGATTTTGTGAGGAGCGTAAGTATACACTCAATCGTCCTCAATAACAGCAGCACACTCACAAACAGAAGTGATTAATATTTCAGTATGACAGCAGTCTATTACTTCAAACAACATTTCATGAATCAGTAACTGCATGGATCACAATGGTTTCTTAAAGGGGTCATCCGGTGCCACATGCACTTTTTCAAGCTGTTTGGACTGAAATGTGTGTTGGGAGTGTGTGTACAC
>JAUMHQ010000059.1:7376570-7402573 GCA_032361165.1 Enteromius paludinosus
CACCTACATCTTGGATGCCCTGGGGGTAAGCAAATAAACATCACATTTTCATTTTTGGGTGAACTATCCCTTTAATGAATCTTTCCAAATCGCCTTTCCTAATAATGTGCTAATTAGGAGGTTTCACTATGAATACGGCTAAAAAAAGATCCTCTGAGAGTCAGCGGAGCTCGTGAAGATTTAAAAGGGAAGTACACAGTTTTTGACAGGGTAAAATTAGAGTCTTTTACACTATCCTTGAGAAATTTTAAAACAAACTATCTTACAAACTTTCCATTAAGACCCTATTAATGAATCATATTAGCTTGTGGAAAATTGGCTTTGTATGACCCCTTTAAGAAGCATTGCTCATTAGCAGTCATCCCACACACAAAGCTGCATTTCTCTCTGTGGTTTCACTTCATCTTCCTAAGGAAGTCAAAACTGCTGGATGTGGAGTGAACGAGTATAAATCACTGTTTGGAAATAGAATTGACCAAGTGGTTTAAACAATGTTTTGTCTCATAATTAAGTTTTAAAAAGCTGCCTTATTCTGATTATTCCTATCTCTTCAACACAAAAGTCACACAGTTTCACATTGCATGTGCTTTTTACTGCAGCAATCTGCATCCTACCATGTCTCAATGGAGGACGCTGTGTAGCTCCATACCAGTGTGAATGTCCAACAGGATGGACTGGCACACGCTGCCATAATGGTAAGAGTTTGTTGACTTGTGATAATCATCGATAAAATGTATTACATAAATGTAGTAGAACAACAATGTACAACTTGTAGGAAGTAGGAACACCACCTGCTTTATTTAGTCCGGACAAGCTGAGACGAATGAAAAACAATTAGTGATAACCTCACAGCATTTAATTATACCCAATTTATGAAGTGTCGAGAACATCTGCCATTCCCTGAAGCTGTCTGTGATCATGAAGTCTTAGTTCAGCTATAAAAGTTGCTATTTAGGAAAATACCTCACCATTAACTAAAGACATCATGCTAAACACATTCAACTGAAGAGTTTGAAAGTAGGGTGGAGTGCAGAGATTAGTTGTGATTGCAGACAGAAGGGCCTCGTGGTGGGATGGGGCCAGAGCTCATTCTCCCGGGGGTCATCCTATGTCTTACTCACGTTGCTGCCAGGCAACCCCTGTGACAACAGACTCTAATAGTGATATGCAGTTGATCCCAGGAGCCCAAGCAGAAAAACACAACACAATTACTGACAACACATAGGGGCGGCAATTCAAACAGCATTATACTACATTTAGTTTTAGGAACTCAGAATAATTGGCAGACTACATAGAATAAAACATTGTCTATATTTAAAGACATGACATTTAAGTTAAATGCAAAACATGTAATAGGTGAATAGCTTTTAAATGTATTATAATATTTGTATAATAACAAATTTACTATATTTCAATAAAATGTATTAATGTTTCATGCTTATTATAAAACTTAAATTAAATGGTTAAATATTCGTCATATATTTAAACAGATTGTATGTCACCATTGAAATGTTATACATCGTTTTTGTCTAGTCAACAGAGGGTTTTCTTTGACATATTGATGTACCGGTGCATTAGATTTATTGAGAACACCACCAGCAGGACTGTAAATGCATGCAACTCCAGTTGCTCAGATACCTTAAAGGAAATGTGGTTTTACATACTCGAGTACAGCGTTTACAGGAAATCGCTTGCAGTGTTTGTTTTACAGGTTTTTTGATTACTCGCTGGTTTTCATTTTGCTGTTGTGCTCAGACTCTTTGTGTTTTGTCTCGACCGGTGGTGAGTCATATACAGAATCAGGACAAAGGTCTCTAGGACAAAGAGAAATTCTGGAAATGCTTGATTTCTCTAAAATCAATAGGGGGTTAAATGTTCCCTTTTAGGAACCCTCTAAAACGGACTTTGTGCATTGTACTGATATCACTTTGTTTCATTCATATGTCTTACGTTTTTAAGCTTGTGTAATGTGAAATAAATGGATTCAATTGCATAATTGATGTACTGGATTATTGGCCTATGAGTGTTTTGATTTGTGTTCTTAGCGGTGTGTTCCATGCCCTGTTTGAATGGAGGCCGGTGTATTCGACCTAACAGGTGTCACTGCAGTCAAGGATGGGGAGGATATGACTGCTCTAGGTAAGCCATACACAAACTAGGTATATGTGATGCATTCGTATCAACATATGCATACATGCATACACATTTTGAAACGTAGTTTCAGCAGTTCTCAGCACTTTCTCAGCATATCACAAGGAACACAGGTAAATAAACACAGGTTAATACTGCAGTTGTTTCAGTAAGCAGATGAATAAGAAATGGATACTGCTGCCAACTCTATTTTGATTCATTCTTTTAATAACCCTCAAAAGGACCTTGGGGTCTATATGACTCCGACAACCTTTTCCTTAACGAACGAAAAAAAATGTTTCCCTTCATCTCAATGGAATACAATTTTGTGACTTTTGATCATTTTCCATCTATATTTCCATAAAAAAACTGGACTTGATTCGGTGTTTCTGAAGGTATGTAATTTTTTTTTACAAATAGGGTCTTCAATTGAAAATGAATGGGAAATGCAATAAAAAGCGTTTTATTTTATTTTTTTCAAAAAAAAATCTGCCCTCACACACCAACACCCACAAATGCGCGCACACACTCTCACACACACATTTATTTTTAATGTCTTTTCTAATGGTAATATATAAATAAATTCAGAACAAAAACCACAGTAGTTGTGTTACGATCAGTTGGTTATTACCAGTAAATTGAATGGGTCTCTATGGGCCCCCTATTGGTCAAAACAAATTCTTACGTAAACCGTAACCCCCATAGGTTTATCTCCTACCAACAGATGGCAGAAATTTATGCCATCATTTAAGTGATTTTTCTGTAAAAAAATCTATATTTTACAAGCAAACTTAAAACGCACTTGAGGAATTTCGTGGTAAATGGGTCCCAAAGTACTTAATATCGCCGAAAACACCGCATTAATGTATAGATGAGAAGTAAACAAAATGATATATTGTTTGTATCATGTAAAAATGTATTTATTTTTCATGGTTACGTTGAAGATAACCATGAGATAACCAAGAAATAAGGGACTTATAAGGGTTAAGTTGCTCTGTTGTAATCTTTATTTCACTGATTCACTACCGATGTCAGGATTTTATTGAGCAAATACAGTCTCTCAGTAAAGTGCTATTGATCCGACTGTTTTTCCAGCTAGTTGGCTTTATGCTCGCATCGCTCAGCTAATTAGATGCTGCAGCCTTCGTTACAGGTTAAAGTGATTCACAATTAGATTTACTGGACACTTGGTCGATTTAAGATTCAAATGAGCTTAAATACTTTTTCATGGTCTGTCTGAACTGTACAAGCAAATGGACCAATGCCTCAAGCAAAGTGCTATCATAAATATTTAATGTTTATTTAGTGATGGTGATGGCAATATATGGGTCAAAAATAATGATTAATTATTGTCTTTCAGAAAAAGAAGATCTGGATACTTTAATTTTTAACGTGGCACGCTCCAAGAGCTTGAGTGTGAATGTGTTGGAAAAAGTTGGAGGAATGTCAGAGATTTGCATACAACACATTTTCTCTTTTTCCTCAGAAAGTCCGAAGTGGTTTTGTAAATTAAAGCTGTATTTTTTCATGTAGAAATGAAACAGTATTAAATATATGCTGCTGCTATATACATGAACTTGTACGATGTGTAAAAAATGTTTGATGTGATTGCCCAGTGTACATGTATATAAACTATTCTATTCATGTTTTTATTAAATCTATATGAAAACCAACTGTAATTTTCATTCCCACAGTTAATTATGAAGAATTCTCAATTAAACTTTCTGATTGTTTTACTCGCTTGTCTCATATGACTAATGAACATTTGACGTGAACAATAATTTGATACAACCAGCACAAGAACGTTGTAAAATAACTTTTAGTTCTTTTAATCTTTTAATTTCATACAAACCCAACATAAAATACATTAGAGCCCAAATAGTTAACAAAAAAATCTAAACTGGAAATAAATGTAGCAGATTTTTTTTTCTGTGTATATATTGGTTATTACAGTGGTTTGTTATTCTGCCTGATCTTTTCCTCCAGCGTTTTGCGATTAGCTCCAGAAAATTCATCAATCTGGGAAATAAAAACAAAAAAACAGCTTAATCGGTTACAGCACAACAAGGAGAAATAAACGGGTTAAAAAAGATGACGGAAATGGAACAGAAAACATCCAGAGATTATGTTTTACCTTCTTTCCATTCCTGTAGAAGTGGAATGTTGGCATACATTTAACGTCACAGAACGTGGCCACATCCTAGACCGAGAAAGAGAGAGTGGAGATCAAGTCTGAATTGGTTTATTCAGTCTACTGTGTGATGATAAAAATCTTTAATAGTGTCTTTTCATTTTGCTTCGCCAGTCTTTTGTAAAAGAGGGGTGAAATTATGTCCGCAGCAGAACTTGAAATTAAAAAATAATTAATGTTTAGAAAATATAATGCGTTTCATCTTAAATTATGCTTTCCACCATTCCTGAAATCAGTGACCACTGTTATCAGTACCTTCAAATGCTCGGCTCAACATTTGCCATCCTTACCTTGCGATTTAAATGCCAGGCAAAAAGCGTGACATTTCGACAAATCGCAAACGTGTATCAAGAATTCAGCTTTCTAATACACCAGTTCCCTCATCTGCTTTGCAACACAACATTGCAATAATAGCTAGTGTTTGTAACCATAACAGCATGACAGAATTGTCCCATTCTGGCACAGTCTCGATCTACCTCTGATAAAACTGAATGACGGCCAATATCCTTTCTCGAGCGCTATCCCCCGAATCAAATAACACACTATCAGCAAGCCAATCGGAAGAACAGCAGCCGGGTGTGCTGGGATGTTCTAATGTGTTTGGGCCGCTTACAAAAGGTTAGGCTGGCTGGGAGTATCCGAAAACATGATACTACACCAGACATCCTCATCTACGGGAGGGAGATAACGAGGCCGGTATTCATATGAAAGCAGCACAGTAAAAACCCAGATGGTGTATCTAAGAGAAAAGGCTCTTGTGGCTTAGAAGTCTGTAGGCTTTCGAGTGCATTCATCAGAGAAAAAAGACACCAGGTGACTAACCTGTGCATCATCCACATCCACCTTCAGAAACACGGCATTTGCGTTCTCTGGGTTTTTAGACAGCTCCTGTGGAGGGAAAAAAAGGCGGTAGTAAAAAGCAAACCACAAAGCTTGCAACCAATGCACTTCCTTTCAACTTCCGTTTCATCTGTGTCATTTGCATATGCTCGCTTTTGTTGTCTAAACCAGGTATAAATGTATGTGGTTCATGATTTTTCTGTAGGTTATATAGGTCTGTGGCTGAGGTTGGTGGTTTTATTCTCCGAGACTGTTTTCCCCTTTCATTTGCATTCTGTGAATGATTCACATTTTAATTCTTAAGGAAGCTTGCACAACAGAGCCACTCCCGGTGATTCCGGGAGGCCTCTACAGAAGAAACATGACAGCTCCAGATGTCGCTCTGAATCTCGGATGCGGCGACATATTCAGCAGTGCATGAATGCTCACTTCAAAGACTGGACCGATCATCTGGCAGGGACCGCACCATGTGGCTGTGAAGTCCACCACCACCAACTTGTCACCGGCATTTTTCAGAGCATTGTCGAAGGCAGCCTGTAGAGAGACGAGGAAAAGTGGATTCAGTTTCCAAACACACATGACACATTCCTTCCTGCTGAGGTTCAGTAAAATGGGTGTCGGTGATGAGTCATAATGCTATGGTTTAATCAGGGAGACTGGGACTTTCAAATATTGACAAAAGAGCCATGTGGCCTATGACTAGGAAGAGGTGGAAAAGCTTTCCGTTTCTTTTTGAGATACTGAAATACAGCTCATTTCCTTTGTAGTGAAGTGACACTGAAGTGAAACAAGCAATGGTAAATCAATATCTGCTAAAACATTTTAATGGTGACCATACAAAAAACACGTTTGTGTAGTCTGTTTTATTGTTTTTTTTTTCTTTACGACTTTGTAAGTAGCATCATAAATAAATTTAATGTAACTTTTATTTGAACTGCATGCAGTATTAATATTTGATCTTCGGATTTTGCATGTCTAGAAGCAAAACATTTCAGAAGGACGAAAAATGCTAGCCTAAGTACTACCGATGGATCAAGTCTGATTAGGTCTGGATTAGTTCATGAAACTAAAGGAATCGATCAAAGCAGTGTGTCGCTGACTCACAGCTTAAATTGACTGCCTTGCAATGATTCAATCGTATGTATCGATGTATTTAGATTTAGTTTCATAATTATGATGTAAAGACAAGCTAAATTAAACGCAATAAATTACAAAAGCACCCTCCACGTGGCTTTATTATAACGTTTGAAAATATGGATAGAGACCGCGCCGTGACGTGATTAAGGAAAGAACCACTAAATCACTTCCTGAAATGGACAATTTTAAACAGATCTGCAATCACAACTGAACAGGTGTTTTCTAACTAACAGCCACGAATGAAATCGTACGTGTTAAATCCTGTTTACAAAGTAACTGAGAATAAATGCACTTCTCGTTTCTTTTACTTTCCATAACTGTACTTTGCTTTGAGATTCAAACTAGAGACTTGTTGCGTAAACATTCCACCCAAGCTTGTTCCACGCAAAATAAATAAGAATACTTTAGGTCATATTTTTATCTACTTAAAAACTTATCTTTAGTAAAGTCATTAACCTATTCGAATATTTTTTTTCATGGACATTAGAAGTCAAACATAATTGCATTACCTATAAGAGATACAGTCAAGGTAGCAGCTAAAATGTTGGTATTATATACATACCTTATCCTCAATTATGGTAATCATTTTGATGTCTGTCTTCTACTGCTCTACTGTGCACGTCTTCTGAAAGCCTCAGCTTCTTTGACAGTCAAAGCGCTCTGTCATCAGCATCGTATTTGAACGCCGCCTCGTAGCCCCGCCTTCAATGAAGGCAACCAACCAATCATGGAATTATGAGGTCCTGTAACCCCGCCTACCACTACACACTACAAATATCTATAATCAGCAGCTAAAGCTCAGTAAATGCGATATACGCAGGTTTTGCGCAGCTTGAGACATACATATTTACATGTAACCTCTATAGGGAGTGAAACGTGCACATTCATATCGAAAAACCATCACTAATCCTGGTTTTGCTTTGAGCAAGTCAGAATGACTTGACAGATTCCGGATTTACTATACCAGCGACGTGACGTCACCGAGAATAGTGGCGGATCACTGAACCTTAACAGGATGTACAACACATTCTTGCACACGTATAGTGCATTAAATAGTAAACAAATACCATTCAATGTCTTTCGTCAACAGCGAGGTTTAGACATAAAAACTATTATCGTACATGTACATGAAAGCAGCTGACGTTCTCAAAACTTCCATTATTCTTTAGGCTACTCTGAAAAGCTTAGGTAATAAATTCAAAGAGATACTAAAACAAATACAATAGCAATTGTTTCAACATCAAACAA
Organism: Enteromius paludinosus; assembly: GCA_032361165.1. Lineage (NCBI taxonomy): Eukaryota > Metazoa > Chordata > Actinopteri > Cypriniformes > Cyprinidae > Enteromius > Enteromius paludinosus. Next base: position 7,384,117 of record JAUMHQ010000059.1, read on the forward strand.
AACAAAGTAATGGACTTTTTTTAGTCACACTTTCCATTATACCGAATCACTGTGATTTAATCTTCTGCTTCAGTATATTCTTTGTTAAATAAGCCAGTCCTTCAGCCAACCTACAGTCTGATATCTAATATTTGTGGATTTCAATATCCTTATCTTAAAAAGCACAGCTTTGTAATTAATAACTACTTAATTTATAGATAAACAGTCAATAAAACATTCTCTTGAATAAATGCATCTTAGCAACAAGGGCGCATAAATGTGTTGTGAAACTTGTCTGGTTACAGTTTAACTGAATCACGTGAAGTGTACTCAAAATATGTGCATGTTGCAGAGGTGACATAGCAGCCGAAATGTTCGGAATCATCTCTTCTTCTTTGGCCATTTTTATTGTTTGTGGAATAACAATAACTTTTTGCTTTTTCCATTTTTGTTTTTAATTTCTAGAACACATAAGGGGAAATATGACAGAAATAATAAACATTACATGGAAAGGTACGACCGTGTCCAACTTAAATATGAGGCTTTATGTGGTTTTATTTGTAAACATATTGCAGTAAAAGACGGTAAGAAGAGTGACACGTTGTGTTCTATATGATTACTACTTTAATAATGTTAGGAATTTATTTTAGTTTTCTGGACCAAACAGGCTACACCGAGGTGATTTACCTGTCTAGTTAGGCTGATGATGAATGGGCAACTTTTTTTTTTTTTGAGCAATGTTGCTCTTTTCCATTGACAATTAGTATCAGTCGTGGGCTCTGTGTCTCAAATGGTTGCCCGTTGATGGCAACATTGCTCAAAAAGTTAACCAGTGTATTAACAGCCATACTTTATGTTTAATGTATTTTATGTAAAAAGACAACTGATGGATCGCTAAGCATGCTTCAGACTTTAACAATAGCCTTCCCCAGTCCATCGCCCTTCAGGATCCTCATGCAGGCAGCAGGCATGTTCTCAAAGCCAACAGTGACCACTTCCTTCGCCTTCAGTTTGCCCTGCGGAAAAACAATTCAAGATGTCTACATACTAGTTATCTTTCTTATTCGCAGGCTGGTGATCTTATATGCTGTGTAATGGCAGCTATCTAATGAAGGATGTAATGACCCTTTACTGTCCTCTAGTGGTTGTAAAGTGTAACCATTTAAAAACATTTATTTTGTTTTTTCTTTAATATCTTTTAATAGACCTAGTGCAATATGCCTTACTCTGTTGAAAAAAAAAACTTGGGTGAACTATTCCTTTATGCTGGTTGGATCAGCTTAGGACCAGCTAAAGATGTAGTTTAAACCTGGATAATCCAGCAAAGGACTATCTTAAGGATCAGTTTAAACAAGCCTCCCAGCTTCAAAACATACCTAACCAGCATATGCTGGTATTTTCAACAGGGGAATTGCCTTAAATTCATAAATAGGTATCAGTATCAATTAAATTTTTTTAAATTAACTCCTGAAGAGACATGGTAAAGAAAAACATAAGATATATATTTCAAAATACAAAAATATCACATTCTGCCATATTTTGTGTTCTCTCACACACAATTGTTATATATTGTTATAAACAATCTTGTAGGATAATAGGTTTCATCCCAGGTACCCAGGTGTAATCAGGTGTGTCAGATTAGTGAGATGTGACCTCACACTTTGTCAAAAAATGTCCAAGTGTCCTCAATTCCAGCAGCTGTATTATGCAGTTTGTCTGACATCCAGTGCAGATATATTTGTAATGTTCTGACACAATTTTCAGGACTGTTGGGAATGTCATACAACAGGCATTCAAACAATAATTTTAGAGTGAGCTTAAACATTATTGGTTTGTGAATTAAAATTGAAAGTTTTATTTTTTTCTATTTGTTGCTAATGGTAGAATAATTCAGTCATTTATAATTTTCAGGGGACAGTCAGGATGACTTTGAAATGACCTCATATCCATATGACATTGCTTGTATACATTGCATGACATTCTACGTATATAAAAAAGCAGTGTGATCTATAGAAGCCAAAATGAATTACATACCACTAAAATGAAATGCACTGTATTATTCCAAAATGTCAACACAACTGTCGTGGCCCAAAGAAGTTGTTGTCGGTCTCAATCTCAGTCGGTGCAGACAGAAAGGCTCAAACAGCAGTTTCAGATGTTCAAGAAATAAGACTTTATTAAAATAACAAAGCAGAGAAAGCAGCCGCCACATCAGACTGCCTCTTGTCTTTGTTTGTTAATACACCACATTATATTCCATTTCTTATCTTTCAAAGACGTTACTGTTACCTTCTATTCTGTGCTCATTATGCCTAATTGGTCAGCCACAATTATTTTGTTACTTTTCCTGTTTAGTATCTAATAGTAGCATCTGTGAATTTGCTGTCTCTGCAAAAAATACAAAGCCTCCCATTGTCCGAAGATGGTTTCATCATCTTGGATGTCCTTGGTGTCTGCACCTGACACTTTGGTAATGGGAATTTCCAAACACAGTTCATAGTTGATGGAAACTTCCAAGCACAGTTCATACTCAGACATTCAGCTCTAAGACTACTCGAACACATTATTCAATTTATCAATTGCTTCCATGATTTACATCCTCTTGTTAGTATGACAAGATCATCTCTATATTTTACTTTTATTTATTTTTTATAAACTCCTTTCAGAAACTCTACAAAAGTCTGTATCCAACTATATTATGGAAAACTTATGAACAGTGAAGCCTAAACAGATTACAAGGACAATAAGTGAAATAATTTTATTGCAGAGAAACCTTATAACCATGCTTATTGAATTGTATGAGTGTCACTAAAACCCAAAGACTGTTAATGATTTATATGCCGTTGTTCATAATGAATCAGCATATTCTATAGAATTGTTTTATGATGTAATTTACAAATGCTGAGCAACCTTAATAGACACATGTACTGTATGTTTATCTTTTGAGATCAAAATCTCCTTGATAATTCTAACATTAGAAAAAGTGTATTTTTTCCCAGTTTTTTTGCATATTGTGCACTCGTTTACAAAATCAGACAAAAGGACAGAATATCAAAATGTACAATTATTAATGCAAATTTCATAAAAAAGGGCAAGATTGTTGATTCATGAGCAAACCACTGAAGCTCTAGCCATTAGACTTTAATAATGGCTTTTCCGACGTTTTCTCCTCGAAGCATCCCCATGAACGCAGCAGGCATGTTTTCAAAGCCAACAGTAACATGTTCTTTACACTTCAGCTTTCCCTGTAAACCATCAAGATAATCTGCATTATTATCAATATATGATACTGATGTGAAGTAGACCTGTAGTTTAAATGCGGTTCAAGGAAATCAAGCTTTCTGACGTACCTCTTGCATCCAGGTCAACATTCGCTTCAGTGACTCTTTATTTTTATGTTCCCACCTGCCAACCAAGAAGCCCTCCATTTTTAACTGCTTAAAAATCATATGCATGTGTGGATAAGGACCTAAAAAACAGAAATACACATCACCACTGCTGCAAATGGACAAATCTTCATGTCTAATTTAGCGTTTCAATAATGGTGACTAAACGGTTTTCGAATTGTTTGTACTGAAGCAATGATCCTACAGTATAGTTTAAAGGTCATTCAGAACCCTGGTTAAAACAAGAACCACATGAGAGGTTAACCAAACCTGTTTGTGGGGTGGTGTCATTGTACAGTGATATTCCTCCACACACAGCAATACGCCCAAACGCCTTCATCTGTGGAATAGCAACACTCGAAAAAGTCCCTCCCACCTGGCAAACAAACCAAAACAATGAAACATCCAGGTTATAAAGTTGTCTTCTTATTTAAAAGCACCAACTATTACAAGTAAATTCATACATTTTCAAAGTAGCAGTCGTATCCCTCAGGTGAAGCATTCTTCAGTGCTTCCTCTAGTGAGGAGATAGTCTTGTAGTTGAAGGCCTGGTCAAAGCCAAGCTCTTTTAGGTATGCCACCTTGTCCTCACTTCCTGCTGAACCCACAACCGTGCAACCTTTTAGTTTGGCAATTTGACCCACTACAGAACCAACGGCCCCTGCTGCTGCATTCACCAGTAAGGTTTCTCCTGATTTGATGGCACAGACTTCCTCCAAACCGTAAAGTGCGGTCAACCTGTGGAGCACAGTTAATGTACTTTATTTTATATTCATGAATCATTTTATTATATAACGTTTCTATGTGGTGACTCAAGAAAAAAGAAAAATTATGCCTTTTCCAATATTATCTTTCATGCAATGTGTCATAATGCAAAGTTGTGATGCCGAAAGTGCATGACAAATGAAATTGGCTCACATTCGCCTAAACGAGTAGTCACCAATTCAAAATCGTTTCAAAACATATTTGCATAATGTCCACCCACGTCCTACCTCACGGAAACTTGCCCTCCCACAAACAGTACAATTTCCACGAGGATAACGTCCTGTCAAGGAAACGCTGTATCATGCTGGGCAGGTGCTGCAGTGCTTCGTTTTCCGACGCACGTTGTAGTGGTAGACCAATCAGAAAGAACTGCGCCATCTGATTAATCACAGCAGTGAGGGCTTATGGGAAGGCGGGGTTTAGACAGCTAGCTTCACACTAGTAGTTTACGAATCATTTAGAAATGGGGTAAAATTTTATTATTTTTGGAGAAAACTAAACTGTTTTTTTTATACCTTGCATACATGTAAACCCGTTTAAGAAAGTCAAAGCAATATAAGCAACCTTTAAATTGGCATAATAGGGACACTTTAAATGAAACATTAGATAATGGTTGGTCGTCGCAGTTGATTTAATGTTTGACCTTCTTTCCAAAACCATCTGGAAAACAACTAATTGTGGGTTCAAAAGAAGCAGCAAGTTTTACCCAGGCATGCCAATGGCTCCGAGGGCATGAGAGAGGGAGACATCTTGAGGCCAGTCCTCCAAGACTTTGGTAATATCGCTCCCATCTGACACAGTATGTGTTCTCCAACCACATCGACCAACCACATGGCAGCCAACAGGAAATGAAGGATTTTTACTTTGAATCACCCTATAGTCAAAACAAATAAATTCAATATATTTGGAGGAGGAGAAGGAAAGGCATAGGCATTTGTCTAAATACAAACTTATGGTAGTATTGTAAAATTTTTGCAATTTTAAAACATAAACATTTAGTACTTTAAACAGTCTGCCAGTTCCTGATCTGTTTATTGCACAATAGCGGTCATTGACTGTTAATGTGTCACAGATGATATTGTTTTGTTAAGATGACCTAATTGTTGGAAACTTTGCATTTTACCCTAATCAGAAAGTCAAGAGGTCTCTCGAAACGCTGAGGAAAAAGCCCCCTACAGATTACTTGTTAGTTGCATCTGGTATGGGACAGAATGATTATTTCTCTTACTTGGCAACTTGAGTTCCGATCATCACATCTCCTGCTTGCATTTGAACACGGCTATATGGTCTATTAGATGTTAAACAAATAGAAAACTAGGAATGGTGTATTTAGGAGAAAGCAGCAATGCATCAGATACTTCACAACCAAATAAACAAGCAGGAACAGCATAACTTTATTTAAATGTCAAAAGAACTTCAAATGCAGATGTCAATGCAGCTGTTAATTAAAGCTTTTGCACTCACCTCATGTAAGGGTCCACACTAAGGAACACTGCCTCCAGAAGAACCTCTAAACCAAAACAACAACAAAAAACGTGGTGTGTAACTGAGCAGGTAATGTTATTAAAAGCAGATATGATATCTGAGAATCACAAACCTCCATCTTTGGGCTCAGAGAGCAGCTCTAGTTTCAGCTCAAAGTCGGTGTCTTTAGGAAAGCCCTCAAAGTGCTGCTTCAGGATCCAGGATTTGGCTTGAACCATGGTTCTCTTTGCTGAAAGCAACTGTAAAGATAAACGAAAATAATATTGCGGACATGTATAAACACATTAAAGGTACACTGTTATTTAGCCTTTCAAAGCTGTTCCCTGAAGCACAGCTGATTTTATTGCAAATTAAGCAATACAAAAGTAGCGGTCCAAACACTATATAATATCCACAATACGAGGAGCGCCCTAATATACATACCCATTAACCTTATACACACACAATGCACCCTGAGTCTGTCTGTTCCTCTATTATACTTCCTGTTGCACAAACTATTGTAGAGAACTGTTTAAGGCCCTCCTACTGCTGTCCATATACTGCTACATTGTTGGCTGAATCTTAATCAGGTGACATTTTGTGTCTATCTGATTGGCCGACCACATTTGTCAATCATATTCAGTGAAGACGCTTCTTATTGTTTTTTTTTCTCAGTAAGTCCACTTCTATATTTTTTATACCGTTTCACAATGTATTACAAAATGTATTAAAATATTATTGCATCTTCTGAGGCAAAAAATAGGCTTTTGAAATAATTTATTTGTCGAGGAACCACATACGTCACGTGATGAAAGCAAACGCGGGCATTTCGGAAGCGGCACACAAGACTGACTGCAATACATCCAAAGGGTTCTGTTTCTGTTTACAAGGTAGGCATATTTATTTTACACTGCTTTGTGCAATACGTTAATTTTTTTAAGAAACGATGGCAAATGTGTTGTCGTTTGTACTTAGAAAACCTGTAAAGCAAGCTAATGTAAGTTAGCTAACGTTAAAAGCAAACGTTTAACAAGTAACGTAACGTTACGTTAATGTTCGCTCGTTTTAACGGCTCTTAAAATTCGAAATATATTGCAGTTAAACTGTCATATTAACGGCCGCTTTCAATTTAATGTTAACGTTACCTGTCTTTAAAGTAATGGGCATGGCTGAAGTTTGTCTGAAGCTCCTGACTAACGTTACTGATAACGTTAACTTAGGCCTACTAAAATCCATTTTTATTTTCTTTAATTGAAACAAACAAACAAAGGCTACGTGTGTTTTGCAATCGTTTAACGTTAAGTTACGTTAATGCATTGTTCACAGAAGTTTTGTGACGACTGCTTTTTCCAAATATGTTTGCTGTTTTTCACTGGTCATATGAGGCTAATCGCAACGAAGTAGTATCTGTTCATCTGTCAAATCAATCATTTGCACCTGTAGCTGACGGAGGTGGGTGGTTACTTGGCTTTACTGCATTAAAAGTGTACGTTACCCATCTAAAAGTTAGCTAAAAGTTAGCTAAAAACACACACTGGTAAAACTTAATTGTACGTTTTTCTTAGCTTTTTAAATTGAACAAACAGAGCAAAGTATGTTGTTTATTTGTAACCATAATATAGAACCTGGCCCCTGTTCCATAAAACAAGTTTACTAAATAAGCCAGGCTTATGGCAGATAGTCTGACTTATTTTAATACAATTTAACTGGCAATAAGTCAGACTAACTGAAATAAGCCTTGCTTATACTCTAATCTTGGTTAAACTTTGAATTCAGCCACAGCGAACTATATTTGTTTGGTCTTTGAATATAGCTTATACAAGCCATTACAGTTGTTTTGAGGCCATACAAATACCTAGTTTCAATAGTACATGTTTGGTTTCAAGAGTAAAAATGTTTAAATTATTTTCTTTTCAATTACTTTTCTATTTTCTATCTTCTGGGCCCAGTTTTAAAAAAAATTTAATCTGGATCAAATTGGTCCGGATTTGGAAATCCCATGTTTTGCTATCCAGGATTAACAGATCTATCTTTCTTTTATGACAGTTTTTTAAAGGAACATTGGGTTGGATCACTGTGATCCAAATATCAAATTATAGGATTACCAAATCCTGTTTACCATAGCCTTAAATGGAACCAACAGTGTAGCCTACTGGCTCAGCAAAAAACAACCGGTAGGCAAAATACCAGTGGCCACAAATAGCCATTATTTGTTTTATAGAGTTTTGAGCAACAGTGACATTTATTTGACATCCGATAGCTTTGATATTATTTTGTTGTTGTTGTTTACCATATCTCAATATCATTATATGTGACATGCTTTATATAGACTTCAAATATGAAGGAATTTATATATCATCAGTAACCATTAAGTTTATGATCATTCACTTAACAAAAAAAAAAATATATATATTTTTTTTGTTGGGTTTATTTGGGTCAAAAAATCACAACTGAATCAACCCTTCTGATGGATCAGGATAATCCTGTTTTTTTTTATCGAATAGATCCCAATCTGAGTTGAAAGTTTTGAATTACCAGTTCAAAACAAGATTTGATCCAATCCGTGATCCAAAATCCCACTGGATTACTTTTGGAAAAACTGGGCCCTGTTTATAATTAGCCTTAGACACAATAGCTACATGAATGTGTGTATGTTCGGTTATGGGTGAGTAAGATTATATTTAGAGTAGTTTCTGAAAAATGTAACACGTTTGAATGGTTGTGTGTGTTTTCCATTTTGCACACAGTACAGTAACATACAACATTCACCTCAGTTGGGCCTCTTCTTTGTAAATCCGTAAAATAATTTGGGTTTGCTATAATGCCTTTTGACCATTTGCCCTAGGAGTATCTCTGAAGTGAGAGCCAAGTTGACATAAGCAGCCATGCTGGATGGGGCTCAGTTTGTTGTGGCATTGTCACGGTTGGGTTACCCACAGGCGTCTATGCTGAAAGGTTCTGAGTTTGACTGGTTATTTGACACAACACCTGATAACCTGCACCTTTTCCGTGTTGTGTGCAACCGCCTGAACCGCAGCAATGTTTTAAAGCTAGAAGAACTGCAAGCATACAAGGCACTCCAAGAGTCCGGTAAGCCCATCTTGGATGAGCCGACACTGGCTGAGCTGCTTAAAACCTGTTTGCCTGTAGATGGAGGCGTAGTTTCACATGGCATTTCTGCTCTTGGTGGAGAGGGTAATGTAACGATTGAGGATCTCGAGATGGAACTTCAAGCTCTTTGCAAGGAAAAGCAGCTAAAACAACGCAGACTAAATAAGCTGCAGATGCTAGCTACCAACTGGGGTGCAAACTGTTCTGAATCCCAAGCACTGCTGCAGGAAGGAGGGGATAGAATAAAAGATGCCAACTCAGCCTTGGCAGCTGAAAATGCTTGCACCAACTCGGCTGTGGAGAACTTGTCAAAGGAGACGACAAAACTGGCTGGCTTTTTCCAGACTGACACTTCCCTAAGGTGTAAAGATGGAGATGCTCCACTATTAGTTCCTCAACCAAGGACCCCAGTGCTCCTCTCTCAGTTGTCTTTAGAGCCTTTCCTCCAGCAACAAGAGCAATTCACTAAAGTGCTGACTTCCTACACTCAGCGTCAGTTCTTTCAAGGTATCTCAGACATGATGGAGACCTCCACATCCAGTCACTGCCAGCTGACCAATCTGAGCTGTTGCAGTGAGAATGAGGAAGAAGAGGATGAGAGACTTGTGGAGCTCAGGAAGAAGGAGATGGCACAACTGCAGTGGGCGTATATAGTGGCACAATACCAGCTGGTGAAAGGGAGGGCGAAGGAGCATGGCGACAAAGCAGCAAAAGAGTGGCTCATCCAGCGACTAAACAGCAGCACAGAGGTGAATATTAAAGAAAATGATAGTTTTCATGATGTGCCTGAAATGTACTGTTACTTGTGAAACTGCTTCTTGTATGGATACAAATATCTTTACTCTTTACTTTGGATGTGTGAAACTGTGTTTTAACCCTGTTGTATTCTAACATGTGCCTTTTAGATGTAGATAAACACACCGTGAGAATGTTTTCTGTGTGACTTTTTTTTTTTTTTTTTTTTTTTGATAGAAATATTGAGGCAATATTATTATTTAATTGAGTATACCTCTAAATGTTTCTCATTTTCATTCTCTTCCTCTCAAAGTCTCTGTGTTACTCGCAGGCAAGCAGACTTGAGCCTGATCTACGCTCTCAGCTCCTCTCAATTCAATCTGAAATTCAGTCACTTATGTTAGACCCAGTCCGCTCTGCATTACGAGACTGTGCTCGCCTCCTTAATATCCCTGTGGTGCGTGGTGACCTCGCTCTTCAGTTAGCCAGGCAAAATTATTACACCTCCAGGCAGACGGAAGTTCGCGACCAGCTTCTCCGTCAAAAGGCTATCTTTGAACTTGTGCGTCTGGCTCAGGATGCAGAGCTCCTTATGCAGAAGAAGTTAATGAAGCAGCTTGATGAAATACTGAAGAGGCTGGAGGGGGCTGCAGAAGCTGCTACTCAGCGAGAAAACATTCTGACACAATCTCACTTGACTCAAGTCCCTTACCTTGGAACTAATGCTAAACAGCAGGTCATCACCTCCAAGGACACAGCCTTTAGCAGGTAACCCACCGTCAGTGGTGAGAAGTTTTGTACTGTTTAATGCAGACTAAATCTTCATATCTATATATTCATCCCTCAGGTTGCTGAAGATGCTTGAATTGGGTAAAGCCACCTCGGAGAAAGAGGATCCATTCCAAACTTACAGTAGGCTGGAAACTGCAGCCTTTAAACTACAGGAGGATTTGGTCACGGTACAAGAGGCTTTGGCTGGAGCCAGACGTGAGCAAGCCTACACTGGAGCTCGATTAGAAAGTGACCGAGATACACTCAACCAAGTGGCATACTCGGACATTGTGCAGCCTCTTCTGAGGCCGCAGGTATGTGCTATAGCCACACCTGCACTGGAGTTCTGCCCTCATGCACAGGTATGTCTTTCTGTTCTTTTTTTCTCACCGCCACTTTCAGCATCATTCTTTGGGAATCCCAAGAAACGTGAGCTGATAAATTTTCATATTCATGACTTTTAAAAACCATACACCTCTCAGTGGTTGGTTGTAAATGTTTGGTGGTGGATTTTTTGGTGTTTTTGTGCACTATGTTTTTAATTTTTCTTTGCTTATAATATTATGGGCCAGATTTACTAAACAGGACAAATTAGCGTGATACTGCATCCCTTAAAAGTGCAGATAGTGAAAAGTTTTGTAGGTCTTTCTTCCACATAAAATATTAAAATGAATGAATACAAACACAGGATGCTCATATTCATAATGAACAATTTACTAAGAGCTGCTATAATTAGCACAGGGGCACAAACAAGCTTAATAATGAAGACATGCTTTTTTGGGTGTTAAATATTTACAATTTTTCACATATTACACCAAACCTATATTACCCATCCCCCACACATTTTGCATCTGAATGGTAAATTCATCCTACAAATGCAATAAGGCCAAAATATTTGTTTTATTTTTAATGATTTTACAATTCATGACTTTAGTCAAAAGATGTCAAAAGAGAGATTGCTCTGAAATGAACTGTTATTATATCTGGCCCTTTTTTGTTTTCATTTGTATTGAAACTATTTTTAAGTTGTCTGTGGCTTTTAAGTTACTCCTGAAAATGTTTTATTAAAAATGGATCTTAAAATCTTTTTAGTTTTACCTATTTTTTATATTTTAACTCTGATTAGCCATGAAAATAGATGTAGTACCTGAAATGACATAAAAAATATATAATTAATTGCAACTAATAATATTTTTCCCTTTTCTTGTAATGCAGAGTTTACATGTAGTACTATAATCCCATTGTAGTCATTTAAATGAGTTCTATTCACCTCTGTTCTTGTGTGCACTGTAATCGATCCTTGTTAGTGAGGAGTTCATGTGTAGATAGGGATAGGTGTATTTCCATAACATATTAAGCAGAACAGGGATAATTGTAAGTTGTTTAATTCTAGTTCTATCTCTCTCTCACTGCTCTTCGTCTCACCCTTTCAAACTCTTTTCCACTGCATACACTGTCATGTACATGCCATTTCTCTACTTGCCTGTCATGCTTTTTGCTTGCCTCTGTACATCTCCTGCTATCTGTCTGACCTTCTCCCACCCACTCTGTGTGTTTAGGAGCTCACAGTAGTTCTTGATGAGTTGGAGGTCAAACAGAAGGCTTTGTACACATCTCTTCAGGACATAGTTGGGGACTTGAAGGCCAAACGAGGGAGGCTTGAACGCAGTGCCACCCTGAGGAGAGAGAGGGAACTGTATGTTTATTTCCATCTGGACCCAAGACTGCTCAGCAGAGCAGTGAGAGATATAGAGGCTCAAGCAGGGGTTAATTAAAATGTAGGCTTTGTTTACTTCAGCCAACAATACAGAGGTCCCTGCTTAAGTTGTTTTTATAAATAAATAATAAAAAAAGTAATAAATAAATGTTACACGTATCACTGTTGCTTCTGTGCTATTATATGCTAATTTTGTTATTTCTAATATCTGTTAAAAGTTAATGATCTTTGAGTATGTTAAATTTGTACCAAGTACCTAAAGTTTAGCACCAATTTGCAGTTGTACTTTAACAAAATGTACTGCACCTTGAACAAATCATAATTCTTACAGTTTGTTGGTGATTAACAGTTGTATCTTTGTAAATAAACATAATTTGTAATCTCAGTGATTGAGCAGTTTTTTTTGTGTGTGTGTTTACTTTTTAATTAATAAATGCAGTTTGATTTGATGCCTCAGCACATTTAGGATTTTCAACTGAATAAAAAGAGAACACCTGAAAACAAACAAACAAGTATATTATCTTTTCATTTATCTGTTAACTATCTAGTTAACTGACAGACATTGCAACAATGGATTTACTCTAATATATTGTCTTGTGGAAGAGTATGACAGCAGCCAGTTATTGTGTTGCATTTTCATGTTTGGTCCCTTTGTTGTCAGATACGAATCTACTGTAGCACCTTCTGCTTCCATTGGACTGCTATTTTTCTGAATGTGTGTCTACAGGGTTCAATCAGACTAGGAGAGCAGCAAATGAGATGGAAAGTTATCTCTGTAGCAGTTTGAATGCAGCACCTCTCTCAGCAGCTGCACAGAGCGTCATATCAGCCCTTCGGGTCCAGTATGTGCACAGAACCGACAGAAGAGCTAGTGAGTCAGAAACCGAATATTTTAACAATATTATCTTGAGGCAAGTTATGGCCTACAGGAAGCCACATTTCATTGGATATAAACAGTCAAGTTCAAATTTTAAGCTGTGCTTTTAAGTGTGACTTTGAGAAAGACTAGTTCATAAACAGGTGTTAAAAAATGGTGTGAACTTATTAAAAATTACAGGTTTATCTAGTGGAGGGTTTGGATTGTCTCAAAAGCTTGGCACAGATGACAGAAATCAAGATTTGTTAGCGGGGAAAAACAGGTGAGTAATACCTAAAACTGAGCGTCTACAGTGACATGTTTATTTAGATATTTGCTGTTCCTATGTTTAAGTTGACAACAATGTATACATTATGTATAATGCCATACTATACATAACTACAAATAAAATATGTTTCCTTTTTTGACATTTCAAAATGCTGTTTATGTACAGCACATAGAAAAGAGCAAGTCTTAAACGAGTTTACACTGATAGCATCATCTTATTTATATATTTTATACATTTTTTCTTTCTGTCTGTAGAATCTTGAATTCAGATGTTCTGGTGGAAGATTCTAACCACTTCAAGTTCAAAGATGTGACTAGTAATGAGAGGTTTGCACTGGACTATGCTGGTAATGATATCACAAAGCCCAACGTCCAACCTTGTAAGCCGATAGAAGAGAGAGAGGACCATCTACATATGTTCCGCTTAAATAGCATTGGGAACCCTCAGGCTAGACCAGGCATAATGACTGAAGCTGATTTCCATAGACTTACCTTCAGGAAGAGGAGTCAGATTCAACCAGCAAGCCCCGCTGAAAATGACACAGTAGGTTGTGATCAACATGAGGCACTTCCAGTGAAGAAGTTCAGCTTTGGGCACCTTAAATTGCTTATTAACAACTTCCAACCAGTATTTGCTGCAGAAGAAAGGAGATCTGATATTGAGGACAAGCAGCAGAGGACTGGATTGGGAAAAGATAGTAGAGAGTCTGTTTTTGAAGACATCTCAAAAGAGGCAAGAGCTAACCAAGCTGGGTCCATACAAGTGCAGCATATTAGTCATACGTCTAATGTAGAGAAACCAACATTTAAATCTGAGAACCTGGGGAGCAGCAATTACTGGCAAAATAGCAGAAACTCTCAATTGTCTCTTCCAGTGCAAAGCCATGTACATGCTGAAAGATGTGGAAGTGTATCTGTCCTCGAATGTGTGCAAGACACTCCTGTTAGGTCAGGTGAAATATTCTCAGTGGAGGAAAACGACAGAGAGATCACCAAGAGCAGAACAAGTGAGTGCATAACTTGATGGTCTGCTAGAGCGTACAAACACATAATTAGGATTAAATCTTCATATTGCAGCCAAATAATTTGTAAAAAAACCAGCCAATATTTAACAAGGTAATTATTAAAAAGTTAATATGATGTTTGCTAAAAAGAACATTTTGTTTATTTGGTGTAATGTAATATGTTTATGTGGTTTAAGAAAACACATTATTTTCCACATACTGTGCATTTTTGCTTCTCCTCTAAGCCCTACCTCTTGGAACAAGTTGATTTGTAAGCTGTGGGCTCTGATTGTCCAGCTATCCAGTGCACTGTGTATTTGTTGCATCCTGTGGAGACATAATTACTGATTATCATGACTTGATACTGTTTTTTACGCCTCGCATTGCATCGCGCCTCCTAAACATAACTCTGTACTGCTCAAAACTTTAAAACTTAAATCTTTGAAACTGTACAGATCATCTTTATGCATCAAGAGCTTGAAACACTCTAAAGAGAATTGAAACTGCATCGTATGACCCCTTTAATCTTATATAATTTATAAAATATAATTTACAAAATGCTGTTTAAGAATATTTTTATTAAAATATTAGATGACATCCATAAATACCATAAAAAAATTGTCAGGTGCCTAGGGACAAGCTAATGATCCAATAAAAAGCCACCCTCCAAAAATGAGATGCATGCACCCACATGCCAGTGACAATGCTAAGACACTGTTCACTTTTCTTATGGTACACGCAGATTCTCCCCAGCCAGATGAGAATGCAATTCTGATGCCTGTTGGAGAAAGAGATGGAAATGTGGAATCCACAGTATCCTTCAACAGTGATGAAGTGCAGCACAGCATCCAGCCCCACTCTCAGGTAATGTGTGTAAATATACTGTATATGTATCTTTAAAATGTCCTGATCTCTTTCCTCTGCAAAGAACATTTCTTCTGCAAGGTGTTCTCTGTGAAACTATTGGCAAGAAAAGACAGCACAGGCAAAAAGTAGTCTTTAGGGATCAGTTATGAGGTTCTCCTTGTACTCTAATGGCTCAGATTGGAGCAGTTAACAACACACATTACATGGGAATGAAGATGAAGCATCAATCTGTAATTTATTTTTCTGTACAGAGATGAACAAAACGTCCTCAGGGTTTTGAAGTACAGAGCAGCATAGTGATGAAGCGAACAAGTACTGACATTGAACGAAGCACACACACATAAAATTCTTAGGAAAGCATCCTTTCACCTGCTTACAGACTTAACTAGACAAAGAACCCTGAATTCTAGATGTTCTAAAAATAGCACGAACATTCAAAACCAACACATCAAAGGATCAGTTATCTAGTGTGCAAGTATATTTTGACCCTGAATGCTTAGTGTAGTTTTATTTGAACTCCTTTCAAGGTGAAACAGCCTTCTAATGAATAATGGAAGTCTCTCGCTGCAGATGTCTGTTATGTAAAGAATCAAAGGGGTCACTCAGAGGTTGAGAAGTACCAGACGAAGACTTGTCCTAGCAGCGGTAAAGGTGTGGGTGCATCAGCCTAAAACCTGATTTAGAAAGCTTTATTAGTAACAGCCTGGGAACTGTGTGTACATATTCTCTTATTGAAGCTTTTTAAGCTGATTTTTCTGGCACTGACAGCCAAACTCTGAATAGGAGGGTTGTGTGTGGATGGTTCTCTGCTGCCGATTTAAGCTTTTTGAAGTTATGAAATTGGCTTTATTTGAGTTGCCTGGAATATTTTCTTCACATATAAGAGCACATTTGACTCAAATGTCCTTTTGTTTAACTCTACTTGCATTTGTTGTCTTAACACATACAGGATGGTGAGATGACATCATTTCCAAAGCATACTAGGAAAAGGGAACTCCCTGGACCCTCACAGAAAGCTCCGAAGATCAATTCATCACAGGAGTTGTGCAAAAAGACACTCAGAGCCCTCAGGTTCCCCTCGCAGCTCATCCACAAGGCAAAAGTTAAGGGCTCAATAAAACTCCTAAAACCAAAACTTTCACAGCCTAACGTCAAGAGGCAGAGACATCCTCTCAGACCCCAGAAAGAATTAAAGAGTCGAGGATGCAATAAACCAAATCACTGCAAATCCCCAAAGCTCTCTGATCCAAGCCAGTCAGGATCCAAACCTTCAGAAACAGACAGAAAAGAAGCAGCAATCACAAAAGGTGCCTTTAGTTTGACCTCTGATCCCAGGGTGTGTGACACAGGCCATCTCTTACAAGAGGAGAGAGAGCATTTGTTAGAGGAGGCAGGAAAAGCGAAAGCGTTTGTTGTTACCATGGTATACCAAGATGGCACCATACAATTGGATCCAGAACAGGTGTGATTACAGAGTCACTATCTGATATTCATTGAGCTAAACTATTACGCTTTGGCTGAACTACAAATTTTGGGGAATATACTTTACACTATTCAAAAGTTTGGGGTCAAAAGTATAGTATTTCAGAATATTACTGTGTTGCTGTATTTTTAATCATATAAATCTAGCCTGTATGAGCATGAGACTTCTTTCAAAAACATTAAAATCTTTATTAAGATTAAGCTAGATTTGCTGCAAACTGAATGTTGTATGTGTACTGTATGTGAGAATTAATGGCTGGATATATTCACTGTCTCTCTTAAAGAAACTGTGCCCTTCAGTGTGTGGCCTGTTGGTTTTGCTGAAGACGGATTTGGATTCAGAGGGACCACCAGAGAGGGTACTGTACCTGAGACTAGAGCAGGCACCAGCTTGGGCCCAACAAGACCATACACAAAAGCAGGATGCCTTTACCAGGTGTGTTTGTATTTGGAGAGGAAACGAGAAGAGAAGAGTTATTTACATGTAACTAGTGTCCTTATTGTGTCCTTGTAGCGTTAGTTATGTTTTCCTTTAAAGGGATAGTGTAACAGATGTAATGTGGAATTGAGTGTAGGAGAGGACATTTGTGCATGCTGTAGTAGGTGTCGTTCAGTGTATTTTACTGTGTGTCTGTATGTCCTTAGAGAGATGCTAATGCAGATGATGTGTGACACAAAGCCATTTATATGCTTTAAAGCGAAAGACCTGCTTCGCACAGCACTGAAACACTTCAGCAAAGACTTGAGCTGGAAACAAGGTGGCGCACGAGTTTTTATTTTATCTCTGATAACTGAAGACTACATTGAAAATCTTTTTTCAGCAGGATATAAAATTGTTTTAGGACTTATTTAATTGCAGCAAAGTGAAAAATATATTATGTTCTAACATAAATATTTTATTTACTATTTCTTGGTGAATGACAAGCAAATATGTGACCTTTATACTACAGTATCAACTCTTATAGTATAAACTTATATAGTAACTCAAATGTTTCTGCTTATGTTGAGATGCTCTTAAATCATGCTGAAAAACTGTTTAAATGTTAACATTACCATTAAATATAGATTTTAATGCTTCTAATTTTTCTGAGCAGTGTTAGGGTGTCATGTGATGGATCCTCAGATTGCAGCATGGTTGTTAGACCCTGCCGATTCTGCAACCTGCTTTCAGACCCTGCTTTCCAAGCACTACACATATTCAGCTACGTCCACATCACTGCAACCTGTGCTTGGGCAAGCCAAGGTCAGAAATACACACTTGATTTAACAAATGGTGTTCAGAAAAGACTGCAGCTGTGTGTCTAAATTTCAGCTTTGAAATTACACTGGCATTGTGCCTCTCTTTACTGCTTCATCAGGTGACTCAAGTGATCTCAAACTTGTGTCTTTTATACAATCTAATGGTGGAACTGCAAAACAAGCTACAGGTCATTTGAATCTTTTCTAAGTAAAGCGTATTGTCCAATGTTTCTCAGTTATCTCTCAAGCTCTCAATTTTCTGTCTCTATGTCTATAGACTCAGGGGCTGTGGCAGCTCTATTCTGGCGTGGAACAAAAGATGATTCCAATTCTGGCAGGTCTGAGCAAACAGATTCTAGAGATAAAAATGAATGATTTAGATTTTAATAGCATTTTCCCTTATCTATTCATTTCTATTCATAGTATAATCGTCACATTTTCTTTTTTGCATTAATGTATGCACAAACGTGTATATGTTCATTATGAAATGTTGAAATTGCCACAAATTACACTTTTAAATTTTGCCAGTTTTGTCAGATGCTGTCATATGCATTTACTTGCTTAATCGTATCATTTGTGAGCGAGGAACTGGAATGACACTGGAATTAATAAATGTCTTAATTAGTGGTGGGCCGTTATAGCGCGTTAACGCGAGACTCTTATCGCGCGATAAAAAAATATCGCCGTTAATCTCTTCCCAAAGTTGGGTTGGAGTCTACTACAAGCTATGGTGACTTTCACCTTTAGCGCGGATGTATAGCCGAATTACACCGTAGCCTTATTAGTTTTCTAA
>JAUMHQ010000059.1:7438490-7459518 GCA_032361165.1 Enteromius paludinosus
CTTCAGTTGTGTGTAATGAATCTAAAATATATGAAAGTCTAATGTTTATCAGTACATTACAGAAAATAATGAACTTATATCACAATATGCTAATTTTTTGAAAAGGACCTGTATTGTTAGTTCGGTTTAATAAATGCAGCAGGGTCATTTATTTTCAGTTAGTAATTTTAGTGTTTCAGCTTTCAGTGTTTATTTTTTTGTGCTTTAACTTATTTTATTAGAGCTTTCGGTTAATAAACATAATAAGACAAAGATAATGACACTGGTAGTAACTGACATTACGCTACAAATGCTGTCAATACAGCATAGCTAATATTTTACTCAACATATTTAATTGATAAATCTTTTATGAGCTGATTAGATTAAATAGATCAGTTAGTTCAGAGACAATTGCTCTGGCAATTTAAATATTGTAAATATTCTGTTTGGTTGAACAGTGTTGGTGAAGAAGACCATGGAATCTCTTCAGCACATTGAAAATTTGGGAGTGAATCTCTCTGTAAGTGAACACCCACGCAGCTTCATTTAAATGACGGTCAATTTATCTTAGTACAAGAAAGAGCTTTTGGATGTAGAGAAAGTAACAAGCCGTGATCTATTTAGGTTCTTCCTTGTTGCTTCAGACACATTTTATAGCTCTAATAGTAACCTTAATCATATCAGACAGACTTTCAAACAGATTTGTCCACTATAAAGACGATTCATTGTGTCATAGGGTTTGATTGGTAACCTAATTAGACTGCACTGCATTTCCAGGCGGCCTTCCCTCCTAGAGCCTGGCTTTAAATTACCGTAAAACTAAATGATGTAGCAGATGTAGATCAGGCACTCCAGTGATCCCAGTTCTTTTCTCTCTATTCTCAGGTGCCGCTCAAAGTCTCATTGTCCACAGGACCATCATGGGGTTCATTGTACATGAACCTCCCCTGCACCACTACAGCTACTTCTCCGAGTCTCCCGCTCTTCCTCTCCATCCCGTAACTATGGTAACCGGGCAGCTGCAGTTCCCAATTCTTGTTTCTCACTGATGTATCTGAGGGCAACGGTAGGAGCAAGCTGGATCGTACCAGTTCTTTTGGGGGGTGGAGGCTTCTCTTGATTCATTTTTATCCTTTTACTGTTGGATTTGGTTCTTCTTCTCACTGTTAGAGCATAAGAATAGAAAAAGCTATTAAACTAGGGTTTGTTTTGTTCATTTACAGTGTTTGTTCATCTTTTGTTGACAAATGTTCAATTCATCTTTTAGCAAATAATAAATATGGGCCTTTGACATCAAGACTTAATTTCATATGTTTTATTGGCTTGGTGAGCTGGTGGTGCTGCTATCTGTTTCTCAGCTGCTGTGATGGAACGTCTGTCTCCTGATGAATATTAATAAACTCAGTCCTCATTTAGTGAGTCTCGCTCACTCCATTTCAGACCCGTTAATCTTATCTCTTCTGCTTTCACGGCACCTTGCAACTCGCTTAGCAGCAACCCACTGGCCTTTTGTTGCATCTCTGTCTCATGTGTGCACACTGACCCAGATTTTCAGTGTCCGTCTGTGGCATTATGTCTTCATTGCCCCCTCGCCATACACTCAATCAATACAAACACACCCTTGAAAAATGTTCCAGTCGCTGTTCTGTTTTCAGAGGCAGTAACAGCACAGATGGCTATAGCTCCCACTGAATGTCATGATATCCCTATTCTTAAGGGTCTGGCACTGAGAGTAGAAACGTATTACCCTGCTAGGTCATGATCTGTCTGTTCTCTCTTAAAGTCATTAATTAATGCTCAGCATCACTGAGATTTGGTACAGGAGAAGATCCCTTAGGATGTGTAACGGGGGGTCAGTAATAAGATAAGTGACATGTTTTAAACAAACTATTTGAGTCACTCATATTTTTTTAAGGCCAAGAACAGTTTTACAGTGGGTCTCTTTACATCTGGTCACTTAATGCGTTTTCTCTGATCGAATAGCTATCCGATTTATAACAATGCTATCATTTATTTACACTTGGACACATTAATGTGTCTTTGCAAAATGGATCCATATCTGATCATCAATTCCCCATGTTACATGTATTAATAGTTGCTCTGTCACATCTGGCTATGACATATCGTATGGCCTATAACACACTCTCAAATTTTTATATTTTGTGAGGAGTAAACTTTGTTATGATCAGATGTCTATCAGAGAAAACACATAAAGTGACTAGGTGCAAACAGGCCCAAAGTTTAGACTGAAATCAAAGGTCCACTGCTGTCAATAGCATTTCAAACTATATCGTCATAGTAAGAGGTAAATAGTTTTGCCCTAATTAAAAACAATTAGTCCCTGATGTGTGTGCGTTTGTTGCTTTTAAAACTTGTTCAGACACATGTGTACAAGCTTTATGAATCGTTCCTTTAATTGATACAGTATGTACATCCTTTTCTTTCATAAATCAGGAAAACTTTTCTTTACATCTTTACAAAGTTCCTGTGTATTGAGGAAATGAAAGAAAAGGGGGGTAACTTAAACAGCAGTTTAAAAAAAAAAAAAAAACTCAGAAGGAAACTCAGGCAGTACAATGATTTCAGACTCAAAGAACCAGGTGATCACTGCGACCAAACAGGTAAGGCAAGGTCAGATTTACCATAATGAAACCCTCAAATCCCAGCCTTCGTTATCATACTAGACCCAGCCCCATTTGTGGCTTCTGACCCCGCCTCTTTATGGCTGCATATCATTTCCCTGCTGTTCTTTGTGTGGGCTTTCTATAGTAACAGGCAGCCAGTGACTGAAATGTGACCACGCTGACATAAATGGGGCAACTTAAACCAACTTACACCAGAAATTGTAAACATGAGCAAAAAAAAAGTGTTACTGCCCACTTGTGAAATGATCTTTTAAGTGCCATACATTTCCAAAGTATTTCCAGGGATTTACCCGTAAATTAGCAGTCATTTACAATAATTAGTAATCCACCAGCACTTTACAATGCTTCTAAAAGCCCATAATAAGTGCTAAGAGGATGCAGGGTCTCTGAAAGTTGCTTTGCTCTGACTGGCACAAACGTAAGCTGATTGTGTAGTTTGCAGAAGTTTCCCAAAATGTATTGTTGTTGTTGTTGTTTTTTTCTTTTTTGTAAACATCTTAGTTATATTCATATAGTTTCTGTTACAAAATGATCATAAAATGTCCCCAAATGCTATTTACAGTAAATTACACTTTACAGCTTTACACATATTGAAATGTTAATAAAAAAGGTTACTTGTTTTTGTTTTCAAGAAAAATCATAAAAGCTTTGTTAATATGAACTTGTGCGTATTAAGCCATCTGTAAAACTGGATGTGTGGTGTTGATTTCTCTTGTTTTGAACACTGTCACAGATTGTTGGAGACTGCACTCCTCGTAAATCAGAAGACAGTGGATATTTGAGACTGATCAATCTTGGTTCAGAGTTGGCACAACTTTCAGAGGCCCATGACATCACCCAAGTCACAAAGGTCTTTCACTTATTTTTGCAGGTGTCATATCAGTACAACATAACAATTCACCGTAAACTGAAGAATTCAAGATGCAAGTAAACATGTTAGTTAATTAGAATTGAGGAAATATAAAACATAATGAGAATATACAAAAAAAAAACAAAAATTCACATTCACACC
This sequence comes from Enteromius paludinosus, assembly GCA_032361165.1. Taxonomy (NCBI): domain Eukaryota; kingdom Metazoa; phylum Chordata; class Actinopteri; order Cypriniformes; family Cyprinidae; genus Enteromius; species Enteromius paludinosus. The sequence continues at coordinate 7,442,127 of JAUMHQ010000059.1, forward strand.
TTGTCAGGCCTTGGCTTGCCTGTGGTGATGTTGCTGTGCCAATACTAATAACATCTGAGTGACTGTCACCAGTAAAGTATGAGGGATTGAACATCAATGCAGCATTTTAACATTTTATAATCTCATGGATCATGTTCTTATGTGTGTGTTTTTTTTCCAACTGTGATTCTTTGTATTATTGCTTGATAAAATGGCACATAGGCTTGATTTCCAAATGAATTCTACAAAGATGAGTTGTGACAACATCTTAAAGACAAACAGCAAAAGAAATGTAATGACATACAGCAAATATCTCGACTTTGGCAAATATAACTTTTAACAAATACTGTTAATGCATTGTAGTGGATCATAGATAAGCATACGAGACAAAAAAATTAATAAATAAAATAAAATAATCGTACAATTGTGCTACAAGTGCCACTATCTCCTTGCCACTTGAAGCCACATTTAAGGGAGTGCTTTCAAACTAGAAAATAAAGGGAAAAGGGAGCAGCTCCACACTTTGGTGTCTGGTCTTGTTCCATGCATCACCTAAAGGGTGACAGTGATGAAGCAAGACCGTCTACCATTGTGTCTCCCTTCTCCTCTGTTAAGTGAAACATTCTTAGCAGCCATCTCTTTCATGCAGGTTACCAAGGTCAATCTGAATGCCTTATCAACTGTTCTTTCAAACAAACACTAGAAATATATATATACAAAGAATGCACTTTATTTCTGTGTTGTTGTTTTTTTTCTTCTTTTTTTCTGTTTTTTAAGACTTGGGTAAAACCCCAGCTTCTTATCCTTGTGTAACAACTCGGCTGCTCTCTTGAGCACTGCTCCAGCTTTCAGAGACTTTCACTAGCCAATCGAGTCACCAATCTAAGCCCACATATGACACACTAACTGTATACATAATTCCAATTTAATTGAGCCTTTAGCATGTGCAAAAGTTTTAGCATGTGCAAAACTAGAGGCATGATCAGGAACTGGTCAACGGGTTAGTCAAACACAAGCAGCGATCATGGCGTTCTTGCACTTGCTTGCAATTTTAGCATTACAATAAGGCTCTCTTCAATCTGTCAACAATACATGCACCTTATACATGAAATCCCCAATCCCATGCTAACTGCATTCAGAATAATAAGAAGGATTTTCAAGGTAGTTGCACTACATTATAAGAATAACACTCATAGCAAAAGACCTCAAGTACATCAAACACTGTTCGAATCTGGATCTTCAAAGTACCCAATACATTGCTGATTGCCGTGTACATTCACATCCGCCAGCACTACGGTAAATCCCATTAAGACATTTGTGTGATTTTTCCAGTTGATCTGATACTGATTCCTAAATGTTGGACTGAATACGATTTCGTGCTCCTTATGCAGTTTCATACTGTATTGCATGTATGTGTATTATTTGTGGATTGTTTTGGCCTTTCACAGTTTAGCACAAATGTTTTTGCACACAAGATTTCAGCAATCTGTAGCCTGTTTGCTTTAGGTTTACACTGCCTTGCATATTGATAGTTTAAATATCCCAGCATGGATTTAATCAGCCCAACCTTTCATTTTAAGGATGTAACGTGCATTCAAACCCAGCTTAACTGGCCGCTTAAGTCAATTTTAAGGGAGACAGGTGAATGCTATGTCTATTTTGACTTGGCGCCTTTTTGTTTCAACCCACGTGGCTAAAATAAAGACGTCCTCACAAGTAAAGCGAGAACTGCAGTCAAAACAGTGCACTCCGATGAATCATTTTCAAGGCCTTCTTACGAGAAAAGGACATTTCACAATATCCTAAACGATGACAGTAAGAATTTAAGAATAAACTGAAATGACATAGAAATATCAAAAAGAAACAGCTCCACTTTTAAGACTTGCCATGTGAAAGGTGGTATTTTCTTGCTCATTTTTCTTTCAAAGACGTTTCATGCAACAACAATGTCTTTTGAACAATGAAACACATATATTTGTTATATGTTCAGTTAAAAAAAAGCTTGTTTTACATAGTTTTAAATATACTTCTTTTCCAGGGCAGGCACCGTACGCACAAACCAGGTACAGAGGCATGCCACAAACTTGCATTGCTTTTGCATTCTACTATTGGCAGCTGTGATGTCATTGAAGCAGCAAGCTGGTGGGTTGTCCTTTTATTTGGTTGACCCCGCCCATCTCACATTCTAAGCCATGCCCACAACTCTCCACACTGCTACTGTGACATCACAGAGGGAGGGAGGTATGGGGATAGTACAAGCTAGAATGGGAAAAAGGCAGCGCAACAAGACTCCGTGGCGCATGCAGAGATGGGGGTGGGGTTAAAAGGTTGGGGACGTAAGGGAGGGAGAGGTCTGACCCAGGGTTGCAGTCAGATATTCGGATGGGGGTGGGGTTAAAGTCCAGGAAAACTGACTATTCATGTTTGTTAATTTTTTTTGTGTGTTTTCTTCTTTTATTTTTGCACTACATGTTACTTCTATGTATTTTAAATCACATTTAGTTTCTTAACTTTATACAACATTATGTCACAGATGAGGCTCATTGTGGTTTTATCTCTCCCTGTGCTGGTACTGTGATAGGAGGATAGATACAGAGAGAGATTATGGGTATGTCATATATATGTGTTCAAACATTTTACATATACATATTGAATAGTTGTAGAATATAAAGCCTTATATATTGTTTACTTATACAGTCCATTTTTTTGTTATATTTATCCAAATTTAGATTTGTGCTCAGTTTGATTTTGGTTTTATCATTTATATTGCATTTATATTTTATGCTACCCAAGTTGAATTTGAATACACTTACAATCGTCTGATTGCATTTGTTTGTATTTTAGACATTGCATCAGAGGAGCAATATCAGACTGGGAAGCGTGACCACAATTCAGCAATTTTATAGTAAGTTTCCCCAAACCCCGAATCGTGAAATTAACCACAAAGTGTACAAAAGTTTAATCAAGTCATTTTCAAAGTTTCATCAAATTGGTACACAAATAGATGCGGGCTAAAATTGGATCAATGGCGACTGCGTGACGCAGATTATCACAGTATATGAAATGTGTGGATCAGATTTCAAGTAATTTTTTTTTTTGGATTTCAGAAAAGTGACTTTTCTGTAGCAATTATGTCTGTAAACACGAGTTTCACCGATTGTTACTTTTATGTCAGCCAAATAAAGTGTAATGTAACGTCTTTTTATTTATCGTTCTCTTCATTCATGAAAAACATTCCTGTTTTTCTTGTAATTTCTGACCTTTCTTAATGTTGCTAATGTGGCTCAGCACTCGGAACCTGCTTAACAAAACAAAGATTGTATTGCAAAGTTGTTATCGTAACTTATTAAATAGGATGATGCTTAGGAATAGAAATCACTGGCTTCATAATATTCCAAATTTCTAGCTCTTTTTGTTCATTGGTTAGGCACAGTTAAAAATTCTGTGCTTTGGACTAAAAATTACAATTGGATGGACTGTTTGACTCCACCAGACTGCTGCTGTTGCAAGTTTCAAACATTTTTCCTCACGAGGAAGGTGGCATCTGATAAGGTGGATCAAACCTTACTACCTCCTTTCCTTCAGTTTCCGATGTCTACTGGATCATGACCTTTTTATAGTGGTCTGTGCTACTCTGTGGATTGGCCTATAGAATGGTTTGGAAAAAGGTCAGAAGCAGAATCTAGCTGCCTTGAAGTGTTTCAAGGGGGAATCTGTCACTTCAAACTAATTTACATTTATATCCGATTAAGATCAGCTCATTTGGGCTATTCAGTTGTTTCGTGGCGTTTCAGGGCAAGATGAATAAAAGCAGAAACATGAAAGGAATGAAACCCCCCTCAAAAACAATGATCATGAAAAGAAGTAGAAAATCTAAAATGAATAAAACTAAAGGTTGTAGGAATGGACTTAAAAAAAAAAAGCCCAAAACATAAATAAATAGGTAGAAGAAGAGGACCGGGTCAGTGGGTGGTTCAGGGTTGTTGCCGGCATCGTTGTTTATATTCTATCTTCTGCGCTCATGTAAACCGTCTGTCTCTCACTCTTCATGAAGCTGCAATCGGTACCGGCTGTAGCGAATTTGGAAGAAGAGCCTCTCCAGCGGTGAACGGGTCATCCCAGGCAGCGTGTAGTCATCCGTCTCTCCCACTCGCCGGAAACCCAAAGACTCGTACAGCTTGTGGGCGGCCATCTTGACTGCAGTTGTTCCCAGAACCACGGCTGAGTAATTGTTGAACATGGCAAATTCTAGAACACGTCGACCCAGAGCCTTGGCGATGCCTTTTCCACGGAAGTGAGAATCCACTGACATGCGACGGAGTTCAACGGTGTTGTCGTCTTCTCTGCCTTGCGCTGCCACGATGCCCACGACCTGGCCTTGCAAAACTGCCACCCAGAAACAGGAGCCTGTGGGAGTCAAAACAAAGAGATGATTGGTTTTGTGAATAAAGTAAACCATTGCCAACTATTTGAAAAAGTCTAATTATCTTTTAAAGTAAAAGAGAAGCAGTCATTCGGTTCTAGACTAATTGAAATCCATTCATCTTACATTATATAGAACGTCCACCATGCTACTATGCAATATCCAATAAATGTGCTTCTGTTAATTAGTAAAACTCTATTCAAGTATGTATGCATTCATTTAGCACACCTTTCTCATGGGATCAACCTTATACATTAATAAACAAACAAAAGAAAGTTATGTTGACCTGGAGATACACAGTGATGTGCATTAGTGTGAGTGCAGCTTACAAACAGATATGAAATATGAAACCACATTTAAGTGTAACTGTATTTATGGGTCGTGCAAGTCAAATTTAAATTTCAATTGCCTGGAATTGGAAATGCCCAAATGTGCTCTTAATAGAATATAAACACATGGAAGACATATTTGTGATTAGCTTATTGTTCTCTTTATCTTTTAATGTGCAAATCGTTTGTTTACAATGTTTTGAAATAGGAACAGTCATACAATGTATGCGCCATTAAAGTTATAGAAATACATTGGTGAGTCCCATGATGTAATTAAAACCTGTTTTGATACACTCAAGTGCTGATTACATCTCTGCTAATGACTAGTCTTAATAATTCTCAGAATTGCATGACTCTGGGAAGCGTTTTGGAATTACCAGATCAAGTGAACGTTTTTCTTGTTGGGCATGTTAGCTGTCATTTGTAGGTTAGATCAAGCCCCTATTGTGATTGTGGTTTCTAAACTTACATAAAAAATATATATATAACATTGTTTATGCTTGTGAGGCTCAGTTCTGTTCTGCTGAACTAAATTGCTTTTATTTGCAGAAAGAAAGGAGGTAAATACGCTGGACTGTTGCATCTGTGCCACAGAAGCTCCAAAGAATACAGATACACAAAGTCAAGACTGAGCTCAGGTTTCTCCAAGAAAAAACAAGTATACGGACAGGCAAAGGTATGTCTGAACAGATGTGTGTTAAATGACTTGATGTTATCTTCCATCATGCATATTAATTGTTTTTTGGTAAGAATAATCTCTCTTAACTTCTCTGACGCGCTCATTTCTGTCTCCCGAGATTACATCCTCCCTGTTCAACACATTATTAAACATCTAATCAACAGTATCTTCTAAAATCTTTCTCTCTTTGTATGTAAAGTAGTACTAAGTAGCAGTAGATGTAAGTTGTGAGATTATAGCACTACGAATAGCACAAAGCTATGTTACGACATATTGCTATATCACACAGAGAGGTGTATGTGTCGTGACTGCATTAGCTTCAGGGTTTGAGGAGCACTCTTAATCACAGTGTGACTGAACGTCTTGCTGTACACTCATTAGTTTAACTTCACACACACACACACACACATTTGCACAACCCCCTCCCCAGCTGTCTGATAAATGCTTCTCTTGTGTATGCGCAAGGCCACTAAAATGGAGAAACATTAGCCAATAATATTGAACAAGATTTTATGATCCAATCAAATCCAGATGGATAAAATTCAAGTCCGATTCTCCCATTATTTCCTGCTGAATATGCAGTTTCACATCACATTAAGGAAATTAAATGTTTCACAAATACCATGTAATGTACTCTGTAGGTAGCATGACAAATCTGGCTGTGTATTCTGTGTATGTCCCTGCAACTCCAAATAGGTGCTTAGTGCATTACAGAAACATCTATCTCACCCAAGCAAATAACCCATTCTATTACCATTCCTTCCTCAGATGCAGAATTCCACATTAGCATAGCAAGAGAGAAAATCCCTTGGGGGAATCCTTTGTCTGCATGCTGCCACTAAACAAAACTACCATACATACTCGCAGCGGGGCTTTGATTCACACCTTCCCCCATTTCCTGAACCCAGACTTCAATTCTCTCTTTCATTTGATGCAGGACTAAATAAGAAGACTGTACACAGGGAAACCGTCTGCACCATAGACTAACAACTATTTTTATATAGAGAAATACTTTCATTCAAAGATGCATTTCAAAGTCAATTTAAAACAATTCACATTTCAAATCGATTATTCTTTTGAATAGTAATATTGCGAAATGTTATGTTTTTCTATTTTAAAATGTCATTTATTCCAATGATGACACAGCTGGATTTACAGAAGCCATTACTCCGTCATCCCTAAGAAATCATTTTTACATGCCGATTTGGTGCTTAAGCAACATTGAACATCGTAATTGTTTTTTAAGATTCTTTAATGTATAAAGTTCACTGGAATAACAAGTCTTTATCAATGAATGCATCCTTGATTAATGAGAGTATTACAGTTTTATTTAATCATACAGACGTTTTGAACTTTATGGGAGTGTATCATTTCATGTCACCCTTTTAAAGCCAATTCACACAGCATCAGACACACACAAAGGGCAACAAACATGCTATTCGTGTTTTGTCAGATCAGTCCGTTACCCCCGTTGCCAGTTATCCTGTGTCTGTGAGTTGACTTTTATGATGAACTTCTTTTAAAGATTCCCATCATTTTTTTGATGTTGCACAATTCTAATAGTGTCTAGTGACCAAGCAAATTTGCTTGACTCATTCTGAGTCAGCCGCGTGTGGAAACAGACAGCATACACAGGTCTAATATCTAAAACAGGTGTGCACTAAGGGTTGTGAGAGAGACCCTTTTAACCTTCTCGCGATGAATTCGAGCGAGCATTCTGACCAGCAGCATCTGGCTGTTTGGCATGACAGCTGTTCTGAATTTGACCATGAAGTGCTGCAGTCCTCACACTAACACTGTCTGAGGAAAGCCCATAGAGTAACAAAAGATTCCATCCACGCAGCACTCAATCTGCTCATGCTTCTACCACTGACAAACAATCCCACAACACCAACCATAGGCAACGAAGTTAAAGAATACTTTGTACCTGCGAGCCACTAGCAAACCTCCATTATTGTGTCTGTTTCCAAGTGTACGTTTAATAATTATTATTTTTACTGCTGTATCAGTTTTTTGGTTTAAAATTAAAGATTGTAAGTGAAATTCTGAGTTTGCCGCAATACAATTTGTCTAATTCCTGAATTCAATCAATAGTACCACATGACTCTAAACAGTTATCCTCAAGAGCAGAACCGAGAGAGACTTGGTGCATATTTCATGAGTCTTCCGCATTAAAGCTACACATCAGCTATTCATCCCCTCTTGGACTCTTAAAGTGCCGTATTTAACCTCAGTATCACAGGTACCAAACCAGAGAGTATTTGTTTGATTAGGGAAGCTGGTGCATTGTGGGTGCATCTTTTTTTCTGTTCTGAAGTCAAATATATTGTTAATGAAATCTGTATTACCAAGTGGCAAGGTACTATTTGGCATAAACATAATTATACACCATACGTTACATATTTATATATAGTGATTTTATATATATATTAGACGTCAGTGACTTGTCAGTGCACACCACAGAATCTCCAGATAAACATTGTATATCATACCATTCAAAAGTTTGCCAGTAACATTTAAAAAAAATAAAATCTTACAGACCCAAACTTTTGAACAGTGGTTCATCTGCGTGTTCAGGTTTGGCTATACTTATGAGGACCATATTTTGTCCTTACAAATGTAGCGAAACGTGTTGAAAACCTAGTGTGAATGTTTATGTGCTTGAAATTACATCTTACCTGTGGGTTTCATGTAATATGCCTCAATATCAGCCATATCAGTATGTAGAGCACAGTCCAGGTAGTTGAGAATGACTTTTCTGCTGTAGTAATAACGTGCGCCCATTAGAATAAACGGTGTGCAGAAGGTCAGTGTGAAGGATTTGGTCATAATAAAGCACATTACTATGGAGAAATGGAAGAAAAATAAACGACACCTGTCAGAAAAGAGAATCAAATGTTTGATTTTTGGCAGAGGAGAGACAAACAGACATCAAATGTGCACACACTAGGAGTGTGCAGTAACACCCTGAGCAGTGAGATGCAATGCAAAGTAATTACACAGTGTATCCTGCTTAAAAAGAAACAGGCAGTAACTTTATAGTTGCACGGCCTGCAAATGTAATGGGCAAAGGAGGGCGCTAGAACAAGGCTCTAATTAAACCCAAGGTAATCTGAGGATGCGTATGTCGAGGATGTTGACGCAAGATGGCGCGCTTGAGTACAACTGTCTCCCTGCGCCACTGTGCATGTGTCACGTCATGCATTATCCACACACTCCACTGCAACACGATGCGCACTGTTTACTGTCAACACAGACGCGCTTTCAGCTCCAGCATACTATAAAATGCGCTCACAGGGTCTCCGCTACTCAAAAGTTATCTTTTATGGTTAATTGATCCGGGAAATGATTGTCGCGCTATGTGTAAAGTGATGCAGCGTACTCTCTAAGTGTAGAGTGTGTAAGTTTATGGAAACTGTTGAAACACCTCTTTTTTTTTCCCCCAGCTGTGTGGCATAAGTACATTTTCAGTGTGACGTACAAAAAGGCTGCTGTCTAGCCAGATCGCCACTGTGCTCGGTTACACCGCCTGTAGTTGAAAACCACTGAAAATGATTAGTAAGCATGAAAAGAAAAGAAACCATTACATATAGCACGTTCTTAATTCCCTGCAAATAAAACGTCATATATAGATTGCAACAGGCAACAAACACAACTTCGTGCACTAACAGGAGACGTATGTGGAGAACGCAGTGCTCTTGCGCGGGATTCATTCATTCATTCATTCGCCGGTCCCGCATGCTCTGATCTGCTGCTGCCTTTGTGACTCCTTATTCACTTGGATTTTATTTTGTTCATTTTACAAAAAAAATAAAAATAATAATAAATAATAATAATAATAATACAGATTGCAAGATTGCGTGCTCTGAAACAAAAAAAGCGTTGAGCATAGAATGAATTGATGGGGCTCGTCTTTTAAGTTGGATGCTTTCATTGTAACATAATTAACTTATATGAACTCAAACAGCTCGGAGCTTGATTTCACGTGTTGCAGAGAAAGCCGGTTACGCTCATCGTACACCCACGGTTGGACCACATACCTGTTAGAAAAGCATAGATAAATTGGGTTCTAGTTTGCTGTTTTAGCCCCCGAAATGCCGAATTGGGTATCCGCTCCATGATTCCCTCGGTGAAGATCCGGCGCACCTCCTCATGGTCTGAACGTTCAAACTCGCGAATAAAAACCTGGTCCCGTTTTTCCACCTTACTCTCGAGCGCACTGGGAGAAGGCGAAGACGACGTCCACATTTGCGAGGAGGAAACTATAATTGAATCTTTTTTGGTCCCAGCTATGGCCTCGTGTTCGTCTGCAACAATTTTAGTCTCGCAAACCATTTTGGGAGACGAACAATGCATGCAACTGGCCTGAAATGAACTGAAATTGGGGAGAAAAAACAAAAGATGGATGATGGTCTTCTTTGTTATGGAAAGAAAAAAGACTGATGTGCTACTGCAACCCTGAGCTTCCTCACGACCGAGACTTGCCGGTGCATCACAAGCGGTATTTATAATGCGCCAAAACCGCATTCAGATTCTGGGGTGTGGGTGTTCTCCTCATCTCCCTGATTGGATGCGGCGCCTAGCCACATGACGGCAGTGGGAGGCGAAAGCACAAAAGACACACTGTAACGTGTCTTTTTGAAACAAAGTGTGTTTTGCCCCCGTCAGTACAACGGCGAAATTCCTCCCGTGTTTGTGTTTTGCGAGGAGGGCGAACCCACGGCTTCGTCTGATGCGCGAGGTTTCGCCATGAACCCCGCGTGCGATTGCAGTATCAGCAACGTCACAACGATGCTGCGCAACATCAGTCCGCGTGTATCCACGACACCCGGGGCTGCACATTTTACAGTGCGTGTGCAAATATTGACGGGTTTCATCCACTGACATCTTAGCAGCGTGCCCAGGACTGCGTGTTTTACGCGAGTGTGAGTGACACTTTTACTGCACTGCAATATTACGCTCGAGTCTAAGTTCGTTCAGCACGCCCCTTTCTTCCTGAGACCCCTGATGCCCATGGCCATGTGCGCTAAGTAAACGACTTTTGACATTTCTGTCGCTAAGTCGCTTATGAATATGATAAGTAGTGAATGTTGCGCTTGTGTATGGAATATCGTTTTGTGTAGTGCACCATAACACGATAAAGTATGTTATCTGTCAAATGTCCAATTCTTCTGTTCAAGGCTGTTTCTTTTTGTATTTCTCAAAGGTGCTACATGCGCACGAGAGACAAAAGTATTAGTTGTTTAGTTGTTTAACCACTAATATTGCTATGTGAGACTTTTTATTCATTAATTTTATTTTAAAAATTTTTTTAATACAATTATTGTTTTTTTATCGTTTTATTTTATTATTATTATTTTATTTACTATTAACAGTTACTCCTGCTTCCATGCCACATGTCTAGATTACGTCAGTGTCTAGTTTTTAACGCCTTGGGTGTACTTCAGAGTAACTGATGTCCTAAAGACATCGCCTCGATTTGAATAAGGTCGCATTCCAGGCGTATTGTACAGAACTAGTTTAGACTGGATCGCCTCCCGCCCTTACTCTCCCAGCCCCTCCCCCTCCCAGACGAGAAGAGTCGTATTTTTTCTTAATGTTTGAGCTGTTACACCTTGCATGCGCTGTAATGCAAAATCTACGTCCCTCAACAATTAAAAAAGCCGAGAAGAGAGGGTTTTATAGCTCTAGTGAAGATGCGGTGATTTCTCAGCATCAGCATCTGCGTGCACGCGGCCGGTCTGGAGGTGCCAGCGGGCATGCGCGCGTTGTGCAGAGTAGAGAGTAACTAGTGATGGAACAGCGCTCTCTCCCAATCCCTTCGTTTTTTTTTAGCATAGTTACTGTGAAGCTGATGTGAAAATGAAACCTGGTAATTTTTTTTTGCCAGGATATTAATCGATCTAGGTATAGGTGTATAAGGCATGTTTGAGGCAATGTTTGCGCAGAGGAAAGCTGTGCTCTATGAGCTCTGTCTGAACTCGAACAAAACTGGTCATTATATCTTATCATTCTGACAGTTGTCATCATTTACTAACCCTACACTTGTTCCAAAGCTAAGATTCTTTCCTTTGTTGAACAGAAAATATATATTGAAGAATGTTGGTAACCAAACAGTTTGCTGCAGCAATTAACATTATATGTGTGTGTGTTTTATGTAACAAAACATATTACATATAATTGAATTCATGAATTCATTCATACGTTCATTATGTAATTTGACCTTTAACATTAGCAGTATAGAAGGAAGGGGTGACCCCAAATGTCAGATGGCACAAAATCTGCCTATTGGGGGCTCCATTTTGGCGTAAACCTTGACCTTTCAGGTTTTCAAAAGTCATGATCACTAATCATTAGCACTAGCTAAATGTCAGTTCTTTTTAAGCTCAGTCTATATATTGTAGATGCAATTCATTATTAATGATAAATACTGTTTATTGTAACCTGAGGTACAAATCTCATTTAAAAAGAGACCTTAGGAAGGCTATTTTAAATAATCCTCTTGCATGAGTGAATAATCTATTACTGCTTTGTTCCCATTGATTGTTATAATGACTGATGGCCAGGGCCCCCCATGAATGGAAGTGCGTGCGTTTGTGCACGTGCATTAGTTTGTGATGCAGGATTGGCAAGGGTTGTGCTGGTGGGTCAGTGGGTCTATGAGTAACACTCCTTAATTTTCCTCTGGATGCAGAATTAGCATTGCTTAACATGACCCTTTTCGGCAAAAATGAGTCACGGGTCAATGGTAGCTCCACTTAGTGTGCCATTCTGTCTCAGAAATTAGGATTGTGTTTCATACTGTATTCTGTGGGATATTAGCAAAACAGCTTAAAGAGTCTTCATAAAAGACTGAAGATTATCTGGAGGTGAGGTTGTTTTGACAATAATCTGTCTTCACAGTTTTCATATTGCTTTCCATAGTAGTTGATCAATATTTACATATACCTAACACTGCTGAATGTCTGAAATATCGGTTTCTTACTTTCTGGGGTCGGTATCGTTCTCTTATTGGTCACTAAGGATGCATTTGTTGTTCAAATAAAATAGAGTAAAAACAGTAATATTATGAATTATTATTACAATAAAAATATTTCTAATTAAAATGTTTAATGTAATTTAATCCTGTGATGGCAAAGGCGATGTTTCAGCAGCCATTATTTACATCCTCAGTGTCATGTGATCCTTCAGAAATAATTCTAATGTGCTGATTTACTGTAGTAGAAAGATTTCTTGCAAAACAGGATTAGAAATCTTTTTCTATTAAAAATAGAAATCTTTTAGAACATTCTAAATATCTTTACTGTCATTTTTGATGAATTCATGTGGCATTTCTGAATAAACTTTCTGCATTACAAAACATAGTTTGTCATTAGTCAAGGCATGTTTGATGGAAGAAGATATTTGTTTATCCTGTTTTAAATGTCCCACAAAGTGTTGACTAACATGGAGAGAGAAAAGACTTGTAGAAATGAGTCTGTTTTGCTGTTTATTTCTAAAGCACAGGCACTGACAAACTCTGTTCTTCCATGACCAGTGCGTTTAATTATTCTTTTATAACTAAACAAAAACAGCATGATTTCGGTTATGAACACAGAAGACCATTTTCAATTATGAACACTAAATCCATTTCATATATTATATATAATCAATATAACTGTTTAGATCTGTTAAATGTGCAAACATTACACATTTATTTGTGTCTAAAATGATTATTTATTCATTAGACTATGTTGGACTTCATGTTTATCTGCTTTGCCTCCAATTGTGCGGAATAGGTGAAGAATGGAAGAAATGTAATCAGATTTGTTTTTATCCTTTGCTTTAACTTCTTGTCCTTTTGATTTTCAATAGAACGATGAACAGATGTTGGAGTCAGACCAAACAAACCTGACATGGCAATACAACGTACATTTTTCTACTACAGACTAACCCTTGATTATTTGTTTCATAATCTTTTATTTCTATTAGTTTTGTTAACAATGTGTAAGAAATGGTATATTCATAATTATGCTTGCATTACATTACAATGCATTACAATTAATTATAAGAATTCATATTTATTTACATTCATTAGCTAATATAGCATAAGATGTATAGAAGAACAGGAGAATAGAAAGGGACTAAAACAGATGGGACTAATATTCCTCCCAGAGCTTTACTAGCAACTCATAAAAACAGAGCAAGAGGAAGTGGCCGAATAAGGGAGAGAACCGGCAGGAAACCAGCATGTGTTAATAAGTTGAATGTGATGCCGTGTCCTCTGATCTACAGTATCAGCTGAACACACACCACCGTGAGTGACGTTCACACAGAACCGCGTGGGTCAGGTGAGATCCTTCCCCCACAGCTGAACTAATGTGACCTTCGTGTGTCACTTGTGGTAATTATCATATTTAATTCTCTGGGACTTTGAGGTTAGAAGAAGAGAAATTAAAACATTAGGTGTTTGTATACATCTAGCAATTTCAAAAGCCTTCGTCTCATCAGGACAGATGATTGTGTTCTGTGTGGAGTGTGTGGGATCTACTGATAATGTGAACTAGTTTTACCCTCAACTGAAGTTCACATGAGGTGCACAGTGTCAACATACTCCATGTCCTAATGAGACAAAGGGTTTACACACTTTATTAAATAAAAAAAAATAAAAAATTTGTGCTTTTCAACATACAGTATAACAACTTGTAAACGACTTGTAAATTAATTAACTAAACATAATAATCATTTGCAAATGTTTTGTAGATGAACATTTCATCATTAACTAATAATTTATAAATGACTTACAAGCATCCGCTATTCTAAAGTGTTACCAGATATTTTTATTAAAAGCATTTTAAAATGATGACACAAACACAAGCACTTTATCATTCGGGAGCCAGCAAAGGCGCAAAATTTAGAGATGAATTATAACAACCTGAAGAAAAAGTGGGGTCACAAGTGACAGATAAAGTAGAGGTCATGACTAATGAATAGTGTATTGGCTTGTTTTAATAATTTAAAGCCGAGGTTTACAAACTGAAGGCACAAAGTTATAATAACAGAAATGTAATGACCATAAAATATATTTTTCAATTGTGCTCTGTAAAAGAAGGAAAAAAGGAAAGTATGTGGTGATCTAAATGAGTGTATGAATTCCATTTAATCACTGTGTGTCTGTGATTTTGTTCCAGGGTTTCTAATTCTAAAAATAATCCTTGTGGGTGTGTCCCAGGATGCCCACCATCCACACACTGTGTCCATTTTCCCTGGGACGCACGCCTAGTGCCAGGGGCATCAACCACCCAGACACTACTGTCAGCATCAGGACACAGGGTCAGAAAAAGAGAGAGAGAGCGATAAAGAGTGTGACTGAGAGGGAACCCTGGATGAGGAGAGATGGAAACAGGAACAAACCGGATTCTCCATCCTGGAGGAGACAGACAGACTTGAGGTTTGCTCTCCTTGAATTAAAAAAAAAAAACCAGACAGCAACTCTGCTTGTATTTTTTCCAAATCAGCAGGGGATGTGGAGGTGTCAGCAGATGCATAATGCAACAGGGCGTCACCTCATAGCGGATCATCAATTAAGTACCACACACACACACGTTTACAATGTGTGTAATGGGGCAGTTTTTTTAATGCACAATCCATCGTTTCCTCCGCATACCCCCCGCTCAAAAACTCTTTACACCAGAATAGTGTACTGTCATTCTCTCCTCTCTCCCATTCTAGCTTGGAATGGGAGAAAGTGAATATTTCATTATCAGAAATGGCCATGTTCTGACCAATTCATAGGAATTCATTTAAGGCTTCTGCAAAAATATGTATCCATATTTAATGGGTTATCATCTTTAAGTATTCATGAGCCTCCCACTACACGGGTGAAACGCCCTCCCAACGCCTCTGGCTGGTTTGAGATCAGTACTGGCATGTAATTTCTTTTTAGATGTGTATTTCTAACTCAAGCTGTTTGTTTAGGACTCAAAGCCATTGCAGCTAGCAGTAGTTGATTGCTTATTTACTGGACATTAGTAGGGCAGTTAAAGTTTGATTATAACTCATCCAAGAGCTCATCTATCACAATAAAAACAGAAACAGGTTAATCTTGTCTTGTTTAGCTTTTTTCCTGAACTAGTTAAATAGGTTTAGAGTTGCATATACATATTTTTGATGTTTGATTAACTAAAAGCATCTGCTAAATACATAAAACAAAAGTAAATCAACTTATTAAACTTTAAAGAACTGCATACATTTTACTCAGAGTTACCCTTTTTTAAATGAAGAGAATGCCATCATCAGATAAATACTTCTCACTCTCTCTCTCTCTCTCTCTGTATTTTGCACCACTGTCTATTGTGGATTGATTTGGTTGCAGTTTTACACTATAACTGTGGTGTACGTTCCATTCTCTGAATTCCTGTTTATTGTTATTGTGTGTATTTTTTTTCTCTTAAAGTTGCTTGCTCTGCAGAGCTGTGTTTTCACCCCGACGTGAAGTGCTGCATTGCTGCGACAGTTATAACGAGCCTTTATGTCCTTGCGCCCCCATCTGGGCATTTGATGCGTCACAAGCAAGAGAGCTGCAAACTGCTGGATGTTGAAGTTTTTAACAGCTGCTCAGGGAATTCAGGAACGAAAGAACTTAAGACAGTTTACCGCAGCTGCTGATTTCAGCTAATCTGGATAGTTATCACATTTTATGGTTAGTTGCTCTTTTATGGGGGTTGAGATAAAAAAAGATTAAAAAGCCCGGTTTTATAGACAGGGCTTAGCCTAAACCAGGATTAGGCCATTTAAGTAATTTTTATAAACACGCCTTAGAAAGAAACATTACTGGTGTGCATCCTAAGACAAAACAAAGGCACTGACCTGTTTTAAGATCAGTCGGTGCAAGTGCACAAATGACTTACAATATGAAATACAACATCACATATGTTTTAATGCACTTTCTCTACACACAAATAGACATCGTTACAGGTGTGAACTTACATCTTAGTACCAAAGTAATTTCTATAGGAAGCCATCCCTACTTTTTCGTCCTTCATAAATCTCATTTAAAATTCTAGAGTCTAGACTATCACTTTACATGCAGGTACTTTTCTAATCATATAACTATCATCTAATAATCAGCAAACTCTCTAAAACAACGCCTGAAGGTCTACATTTAAATTCTGCTATTTAATAAATCTAATATCTGCTCGACTATTGTGACTCAATCATATATTTCTAGAACACAAATATAAAAAGCAGTTAACATTTGAAAAAACAAATAATAAAGTACTGTGCAAATAATTGTGATAAATAATGTGTGTAATGTTTGCAGTATATTTTGCAGTGCATTGTGCCTGGAGAGGAAACGCTTACCCTTTCTCTTTATACACACTTATGGAAAGTTTGATATATTAGCTGCTGCCATGATATGTTTGTGCCTCTCAACATTGACATTTAAACTGTGGAATGCTGCATTGCGACTTCTTTAGTCAGGAATGTGTATTTATGATGCTCTATGCACATATTACAATGAATGATAACGTGACGGGAAACGTGTTTGAGAGAGCGTGAAAGAGTGTGTACGACTGAGAGAGCAGGTAGTAACCTTTATATAGGATCCTCTTTATCGCTATTAGCTTGTATAAAGCTTTCTATGTCTGAGTGCAGTGTGTACGGCTGTTTTTTTAGCGCAGGCTGCTGGCAGGCATGCAGTCACACAGTGCCCTCCTCTCGGCCCTCAGCACCAAACTCTCTGTCTGAAAACACACAGGGAAATAACAAAGCAAAAGTGAAGCCCTATGGTGTCTGTCTCCAAGGTTTCTGGAAAATGCTTCATTGACAAGATCGACTAGACATTAACCTTTTACACAGCGTGATTCCTTACTTGCTAAAATAACAGGAGTCGACATGAAAGCAGGGGTTCTTAGTAGGGTGTTTGTGGGGGGGGGGGGGGGGGGGGGGGGGGGGGGGGGGGGGGGGGGGGGGGGGGGGGGGGGGGGGGGGGGGGGGGGG
>JAUMHQ010000059.1:7480201-7490359 GCA_032361165.1 Enteromius paludinosus
CTTTACACAATAAAATTATGTTTGCATCTCAAACATAAATTTATTAAGTAGACTGTAAGTGTATTGTTTAAGTGAATGCAGTAAAACTGCTTTTCCTTTTTTTCAGTGTACATTTCTACACAAAAGTACATAAATAGCTCACCAGAACGTGGACGGCACCTTTCACTGCCAGAAACCGATCTGGTGGCTCTTCCTCCTTCACCACCCTTGACAGCGGTGCAGCTAGGGGGTGAATGAGCGGTTGCTAGCCTGTGCTCCTCTTCCCGGCCTCCAGTGGCCTCTTTGGTGACACAGTGAAGAATTTCGCCCAGGAGTTCTCTGCTGCTCAGAAGCAGACTGGGGCCATTCTGCCTCGTTGTGCAGCTTCTGCCAACACCTGGCCATCAATGGCAGCACCTCAGTCAGCTCATCACGAGAGCCGAATTCAGCAGTGTCCTCTTTACATTAGTAAACGTTGCAGATGCCCCTGTCTTGCGTGCGGAGATTGCGGTCCTCCTAGCAAAGGGCGCGATAGAGCCAGTCCCGCCAGCCATTATGAGCTGACATAGTGCCCAAGAAAGGTGGCGGGTTACGGCCGATCCCTGATCCCTGCAAGTTTTGAAATGAGCACTTCACAGGCTCCCATTCAAGGTGTTGACACAGAAAGATGGAGACACCTTCTCCCCGTGGTCAGACAGTCCGAGCAAGATGCTACATTGACTGGACACAAAGCTTCAGGACCTCAGACCAGCTGTTGTCTGTCACAGAGGCCGGCAGAAGGGGAATGCCATTTCCAAGCAGAGGATGGCCCACAGGATAGTGGAAGCACAGGGTGCTACCAAGCACAGGGTGTGCCCTGTCCCCTCAGGCTATGGGACCACTCAACAAGAAGTGTGGCATCTTCCTGGGCATTGGCAAATAGCACCTTGCTGACAGATATCTGTAGAGCAGCGGGCTGGGCGACCCAGAACACGTTTGCTAGTTTCTATAGCCTTTGTGTGGAACCGGTATCCTCATGTGTTCTCTTCTCAAATGGGTAGAAGCACTGAGAAGCCCGGTTCGGGTCGGCTTGTTAACTTATCCAGAGTGTCCATGTAGTAGACCCTGTTGAGTTCCTCTGTCCCCTTCGGCAGCCGGATGTGGTGGAGCATCTGGCACCAGGACCTCACGTTGAATCCCTGAGAATGGGCAGAGGGCTGGGGTCCATGAGGGGTACCCAAAAAGTTCAATCACCTCTAATATTCCATATGCACTGAAATACTGTCCATATGTGTATTCGTCCTGAGACCTCATACGGGAAGGCTGGACTTGCGTACGTCTCTGTTCAATGAACGGGGACGTTCCCAGAGCTCCAGTTACTGAATAGGTAGTGCTTTGAGAACAGTAGCTGGCCTCTTGTCGTGAGTCCCAGCCTACACCAGACAGAGGGGGCTTAGGAGACTCCCGCAGGACACTGGAAAGACTGATTGCCGGTATTTGACCATTGCTTTGTTTACGCTTCTGCTACTGTCTATGCCTTCACTGATTCCGTTTGCCGGTGCTCAACCCTGTTTGCCTTGACTCTGAGCTAAATAAATTAGACTTGCATTTGAACCCGAACGTCTCACGTCTTCTTCGTAACAAGAATAATCATTATTATTAAATAATAATTATAAATCAATCACTTTTATTGATATATCAATTTTAACAATACAGATTGTAGCAAAGCACTGAACATTATCAAATAGGAGAATAGAGTGATAGTAATGTATAATGGCAAGATTAAAGAGACGCTCTCTGTAATCAAAATGGCGATAATCACTAGAAATTAGGTGGCCTGAACTAAGCAAGCCAGAGGCGATAGCGGCAAGAAACCAAAACCCCATCCGTGAGAGAATGGAGGAAAAAAAGCCTTGGGAGAAACCAGGCTTAGTTGGGGCCAGTTCTTCTCTGGGCGGACGCCAATCACTTAATGTCCAGTTCAATTTTAAGTGCATGTCAGATTGTGCAAAGGACTTATAGTGTGTGTGTGTGTGTGTGTGTGTGCATTTTGTTCTGGTGACCTGTTCACATGGCTCATCAAGGTGTTCTGGTCTCCGATGAAGATAATCTTTGGGCTGATAGACCATCTGATCTGAATATGGACTGAGAAACAGAATAAAAGAAAGACAGACTAATATTAGCATAGATGCCATTCTTTTTATGATGTAACAAGTACATCGTGTGTTAAGGGGAGTGTTCCCAGTTCCGGCTGATCTAATGAATGCAGCCTAACAATCATTTAACGGGTATGATTAATAGATATGTATTAGTGTGTTATGTATGAGCCAGAGTAAAGAGATGTGTCTTTAATCTACAGTTTTGAGAACGCAGAGAACGTGGAGGACTATAATGTGATAAGAGCTCATTCAAGTACTGCGGATCTAAGCCATTCAGGGCTTTAAAAGTAATTAACAAGATTTTAAAATCTATACAATGTTTGATAGTTTAAGAAGGCTGAGAAGAAATATAGAGCTGAGTATCATCAGCATAACAATGAAAGCTAACACCATGTCTTCTGAGCTCTACTAACAGCCCTAGTACTGAGCCTTGAGGTACTCCATATTGCACTTGTGATCGATATGATACATCCTCATTCACTGCTACAAACTGATAGCGGTCAGATAAGTATGATTTGAACCATGCTAAGACACTAATGCCAATTTTCTACTCTATTCAAAAAAATGTTGTGGTCAATAGTGTCAAACGCAGTGCTGAGATCTAATAGAGATAGAGATAGAAATAGCACTAATAATGAGATACAACCACGATCAGATTATAGAAGCAGGTTATTTGAAACTCTAATTATAGCAGTCTCGGTACTATGTCTGTTTGACAGTGGTATCATACATAAATCACCAGGGGGGTCTGTCATTGAAGCGAATATTCAGGTTGTCTGCACGCCTCCTCACACACATACCCGGGAAACTGAACCAGGGAGCGGACATGCTGTTTCGGGGAACAGTCCACTCACAGGAGAGTACTCTCCAGCCTCAAACTATTCAGTTGATTTGTGAGACGTTCTGCAGAGCAGAAGTGGATCTTTTTGCCTCAGACAGCAACACTCGCTGCCCAGCTTATTTTTACAAAGGAAATGGATGCGCTGGCTCAGAGCTGGCCCAGCCTCCTCCTCTATGCTTTTCCCCCGATTGCGCTGCTGCCCCAGGTCATCAGCCAAGTCAGGGCAGAAGGCCACAGAGTCCTCCTTCCCCTTTGGCGGAATCAGCCGAAGATCGCGGACCTGCATAAAATGCTGACGGCAGCCCCCTGGCCCATTCCCCTGAGAAGAGACCTTCTCTCTCAGGCAGGACGCTCAATTTAGCCCAGTCTGTGGGTCCTGCATGTCTGGCAGCTCGACGGGAGCCTGTTTGCCTCCCTGAGCGAAGACTAGACACCATTTCTCACGCCAGAGACCCATCCACGAGACGCGCTTATGCTTCGAAATGCTCTGTTTTTTTCGAGGTGGTGCGCAGAGCGCAACAAAAACCCCTCATCATGCCAAATATCGCTGATTCTACAACACCTGCTGGACAGGTGACGCACCCCATCCACCCTTAAAGCTTATGTGGCAGCTATACCAGCCCACCATGACCTTACAGTAGGCCAGAAGGTGGGGAAGGATATTCTTATTATCCGTTTTCTAAGAGGAGCTGGACAGCTTAGACCCGGCATTACATGCCGCAATCCTATCTGCATAAAGGGTTCAAAATGTCAGTTCGTTACGTTTGGGCGCTGCACTGCCAAACAGCGAGCTCAGGCTCTCGAGCCTTTAAAGTGCTTTTACCTGCCCGCTGTGCTTGACTATCGAACACTCAAACCACGAGCCCGGGCTCACAAGCCCTTATATGTTTATAAACAATATGAATGCATATCTGCGGGGCATTATTTCTCTGCATGCTTATGTGACTGTACGCCCTGGCTTTGCCTGGGCTCGCTCTCACACTTGATCGTTCCTCAATTGCAGCGTGGCGGGATTGAACTGAGTTCCCATAGCGTCTTATCAGACACAGTACGAGTGAAGTGTCGAAAGGGAACATACAGGTTACTTCTGTAACCCACAGGAACGAGTACTGCGTTCTATGCCGCTCTGTGCATACCCGTCGCTTCAGTCGAAGTAACCTGAAGTCCCGGCATGAAGCTGCCCTTAATAAAGGCGGCCCCGCCCCCTCAGGCGAGCTTCAACAGGAGCCGCGGCCATTGGTCGGTGCAACACGGCACCCATCCGATTGGTTTATTTTAGTACCACTACAGCGATTAATGGCCGTGCAGTTTCACTGCGTGATTAAAAAAGGCTTCAGTTAGGAGGAAAAAGGAGTTTTTCCCATAGCATCTTATGAGACGCAGTACTCCTTCCCGTCTCTCAAGGAACCTGGGTTACGGAAGTAACCTGTACGTTATGTTTGTTTTCTTCTAATAGAGACGCAAAGTAATTTGATCTAGCCCTTTTTAATGCTTTTCTGTAAGCTCGCATATTTTCCCACCAAGCTAAACTAAACACTTCTAGCTTTGTTTTCCACCAGCTACGCTCCTTTTTTCAGGCTGCTCTCTTTAGGGTGCGAGTGGGGTCAATATAGGCTGTGTTGGGCTGCTTTAGAGAAGAAATAGGCCCAATCCCAATTCTATTTTCTCCCCCTTTGTGAGGTCCCGAAAAATCTTCGTTTGGAGGGCTATCTAGCCCTTCCCCTTCCCCCTACCCCTCCAACCAAAAGAGAAGTGAGACACCCCTACCCCTACACATGAATGCGCCAAATGGAGGGGTAGGGGAAAGTGTAGGGGTAAGGGGTAAAATTGGGATTGGGCCTTAGTCTTGTTGTCATGCCACAGAAATGCTATTTTCACCCCAATTTTAGGCCCTCTGTGTTTGGCTATCCTAGGTATGCTGGGTGCATTCAAGTCATGTTGGATACATCGTGTTTGAACATCACACATGAACGCCACTACAAAGTCGTAATTACAAGTGGACAGGAGGAGCTGGGGAAGGTGGTGGGTTTCAGGTGAATGTAAACGAGCCAGGCTGTGAGCTCATTAGCTTGCCAAATGGTTTAAATCTCTGAATATCAGCCGTTATGTTAACACCCTTCAGCTTGTGTCATCTAGAGTTTCATGACTGAAATATACATTTACCTAAATTAGTTTAACCTGTATGCCTCAAGAACTCCAAGTGTGAGAATAAACTAATGTGATTTACTCATCATAATGTTGCCCACAAGGCCACACAAGACTGTAGTTCTGAGGAATGAGAATCAGTATCTGGCTTGTGAGTGTCCTGTCTCTCTGTCTTTAAGAGTGAAGCCAGGGTCTCATATTAATTCTTTCACTGGTCAATCTTTCACTGAAAATCCACTGATCACACACCACTTTCAGATACAATAAATTAATTTACACCTTGAACACAAAAATGAAAGTAATTTATTTTTTAGTGCTTAGAAAACTTTTGCTGTTGTAAAGTGATGAAATTTCTTTTTTTTTATTTTTCCAGCTTTGACTTTTGAAAATAAAGTGTACATTTCTAATTTTCCCCTGAAGCTTCAGAAATGTTTCCTCAAACCATTGTTTCTGCTGCTGTTACTATGAAAGTGAAATTAGTTTTAAAGTCCTGTGTTCACTAGAGATGAAGGGACCATCACAGAAAACATAAGAAGGACATTTTAATATTCTTTACATTTCCTTAAATAAACACATTTTATTTCACCTGGAAATAAATGTATGATGGTTAATTAAGATTGAATAAGTAATATGTATTTTATTTTATTTTTTACAAACCCTGCAAATATAAACAGTATGTGAAAAATAATGCAAAACAATTTCTGGCAAACATTTTAACAAGCTTCATGTTTATGAGAAAAGATGGGAGGAGCTGTGACATCACTGCAGGTGAACGGAAAACTAAACAATTTGCCAAAATATTGAACCATTTTTCTCTTTGAACAACAGAACAATTCAGGCAATCTAAGACCCGAGCACAGCTGAAAACGAACGCAGGTAAGTGGTCGAAATATAAAATATATTTTGCCTCTGTGTATCTAACTGGAGTAAAGTTGGGTCATACTATGTTTAAAAGCAAGCCAAGCACTTTTTTGGGTGTTTTATTGAAATGGTTTCAAAATTGTATTAAGAGAACATCATTTGTAGATTGTGAATTAAAGTTTGATGTGTGCAGAAATTGTGTAACACAACAGAAGCAGGAAGTACATTAACTGTAGACAAACTGAAGGTGAAAACTATATGCTCATGTTTTACATTTTACTGTACATCTGATTTGTGTAAAAACATTTTGTGATATTGATACTTGATTTTGTTTTCTTTTCTACTATTTTATTATAATCTTGCATTTGTAAAATAAAAACAAATAAAATGAAATAATAACAATCAATAAAAATGCAAACATTAAATGCAGCCTGGCTTCATATTCTGTGATTTTTTTTCCAAGTCAACATACATTTTTTTATGTCCAGTGAACTTTGTACTCATGTGTACTTTGTACCCATGTTTGTCTACAGTGGATTACATTAGTTTGGCATTTCTATATTCTCATATTTCTTGATCACAGTTCATGAGATGAGTTTTGTGTTTGTGTCTGTGAACAGACTTAAAAAGGAAAATTAAGAGCGATGGCACAATCTTCATCAGCATCAAAAAAACTAACTGAAGTGAGGAGTTGGAGTCTGGATGAACCACCATTATGTCAGTAACCTAAAGAATAAATGAGAGACAGGATGTGAATACTGTGAAAAGAGTCAGTTACATCAAATCAAAATGATTTAGTTTTTTTTTCCCTGCATGATATACTAACTGGTATTTTGTATTCAAGAATTAATTATTCATGCATTGATCAGTTACATGATAAATTCTCTTATTTCATCAATCTCTTCAGCTCTGTCATTCCAAACTGGTCCTCTGTCAGAGGAGCTTAAGTGCTCAATCTGTATGGATGTGTTCAATGATCCTGTCAGCACTCCATGTGGACACAACTTCTGTAAGAGCTGTCTGAACCAGTGCTGGAACAACACTCAAACCTACACCTGTCCATCCTGTAGAGCACCATTCGGTAAAAGACCAGACCTTAAGATCAACACAGCACTTAGAGAGGTTGTGCAGCTCTTTAAGGAAATGTCTGGTCTGAGTAAACCTGAGGTTCTCTGTGACATCTGTGATGATTTAAAGTTGAAAGCGCTGAAGATGTGTCTGGTGTGTCAGAGCTCTTACTGTGAAACTCACCTGGAGCCTCATCAGAGAGTTCCACATCTAAAGAAGCACAACCTGATTGATCCTGAGAATCTTGAGAACTATGTGTGCAAGACACATGGGAAACCTCTGGAGCTGTTCTGCAAAGATGATCAGACATGTGTGTGCTTGATCTGTGGAATTAAAGACCACAAAAATCACAACACTGTTGCAGTAGACGAGGAGAGTGGCGAGAGAAAGGTAACAACAACATGACCTTGGCGGATTATTAAAAATTGTTGCATTGTTTGGGTATAGATATGTTGGAGTTATTTGTTGAATTTGGAAGCGCATACTAGCATACTACTTCTGTTTTTACCATATAATTTTATGATGTTAATATGCAGCTACTTTTTTGTCATACAGATTTCTTTTTTATTATTATTACATTAACTCTTACATGTGTTGCATTTCCAATGAACACCATTTCATATTCTTTTGAGATTTAAACAAAAGAGTCATTTTAAGTCATACAATTTAAATGTTAATATGTCCATGTAATCATAAATAGTCATGTAATCATAAAATAATAAAAATGTTCCACACCACAGCAAATTATGTACAGGCCTACTGGTATGTTTCTGAAGTCTTGCAAAAATGTATGTTTTCTAATGAGACCAGGTTGTAAATAGAGTATTTTTTTTGGATGGTATTATTGAATCTGTTGATTGTCTGTTTGTTCTGTTGTGTTTTTAGCCTCAGCTAATGAAGATGCAGACAGATGTGCAACAGATGATCGAGGACAGAATGAAGAGAATACAAGACATTAGAAACTTAAAAGAAGTAATAAATGTGAGTATAAAAATATAATGCATTTATGATCTGAATGCTTAAGTAAACAGTGACTGAATTATATTCAGAACTATTTTAAAATACATAACATTTTTTTTTGACTGATCTAACAGGAATCATCAGAGAAAGAGAAAGCAGAGCGTACTGAGCTCTTCAGTGATCTGATAAGCTACATTGAGAGATGTCGGTTTGAGCTGCAGGAGATGATGGAGCAGAAGCAGAAAGCAGCAGAGAAGCACGCTGAAGATCTGATTAAAGAGCTGGAGCAAGAGATCACTGAGCTGAAGAGGAGAGACACTGAGCTGGAGCAGCTCTCACACACTAAGGATCACCTGCAGCTCCTACAGGTCAGTTTCCTTCTGTCTGCTCACAGCTGCTCACTCCCCATGCTGAGGGATTTCTGTTCTCTCCTGCTGTAGGTTTACCCATCGCTGAGCAGACCTCCACAAACCAGCAGCTGCACTGACATCAGTTTTAGTGACACTCAAATGAGTGCAGAGACTCTGAGGAAAATTCTGATACAGCTCCAGGAGACTCTAGATGAGAAACTCAGCAAAACTGGTAAGAGAAAATCAAATGCACACTATATGATATAGTTAATTTTTGATTGAGTGATTCAGCTGATACTAAATTAACACTTAAGTGTTCTACACAGCATGAATTTTCATCATAAAATTTCAGATTGCCATGTGTGCCTCATAATCTTTTAATGTCATTTGTGTCTGTAGTTCAGAAGATAACGCTGCATGCAGATACAGGAGTCAGTGACACTGAGAGTGTTCTTAAGACAATGCAGCAATATGGAGGTACACAGATTAATTACAATAAGAGTGTCCTAAAAAAAAAAAGAAAATAATTTAAAAAACAAATCTGTGGTGAGTCTTTGTATAAGTTTCTTTTAAGCTCTTATTCTTTTATGCTAAATATATTTATACTAAGTCAAGAAAAACACAATGACTCAAAATATGCTATTGTGCTATTATTAAAACTTTTTGATATTTTAAAGAGACTGGTTGACCTTGACACACATTTTTGAGGTTCCCTGAGACACGGGAACGAGTACTGCATCTGATAAGACACTATGGGAAAGTCAATAACACAATGAAACTGCACAGTCATAGGTTGGCAGCGGTGCTGCGCGAACCAATGGCAGCGGCTCCCACCGAAGCTTGCCTGAATGGGTGTGACGTGAGTATATAAGCGGCCGCTTCGCCATGGGATTCAGGTTTAACTGAAGCTGAAGGCAATACTCGCTCCCGTGTCTCAGGGAACCTAGGTAACCTATTCGTTCCCTGTCAACACTTCACTTGTACTGCGTCTGAAGACACTATGGGAACAAGTTCAATCACGTCGCATTGTTAGCAAGAACGATCAAACATGACAGCAAGCCCAGGCAGTAGCCGGGGAATACAGTCACATAAGCATGCAGAGAAACAATGCCCAACAAAAGTTCTGATCTTCCTCACACCAAATGGTGTGCAGACCTCAGCTTCCGGCCAAATGCGTGAAGCTCATAGTGATGTAATTACATGACGTCTAGGTAAAACCTGGTAAATGTGGATGGCGAGGACCAGCCGGCCACCTCACAAATCTCTTATAGGGAGATGCCGCTAGACCATGCCCATGACGAGGCGATGCCTCTAGTCGAATGGGCTCTGACTCCTATGGGGCAGTTCTGGCCCAACGAAGAGTAGGCTAGCGAAATAGCATCTACAACCCACTTAGAGAGCCTTTGCTTTGAGACCAGTAACAGATAAACAGCTGGTCAGAACGTCTGAAGGCAGTTGACCACTCATCATAGGCTCTCAATCCCCCGACCGGGCAGAGGGGGTTAGAACGACAGGGCTCACTGACAGCGTTCCCTTTAATCTGCTTAAAAGATCAACCACTCATAGAAGAGGGGTACTGATGATCAATGTGCGTAAAACCATTGATCATCAAAAGAAAACGCAAGAGCATGGACAGACTGAAACCGTCTACACGACGCCAACACATACAAATGTAGAGTTGTCTGTGACAGTGTCTTATTCAAATAGCATAGAAGGATCTCGCAGCTCGAACCAATGAGGTGCATTAATCCTCACATGTGTAACCCTTATTTTTTAATGTAACTGCTCCATCTCTTCCGCGTGGATAACGTGAATA
>JAUMHQ010000059.1:7507029-7528998 GCA_032361165.1 Enteromius paludinosus
TTTCTTTCTTTCTTTCTTTCTTTCTTTCTTTCTTTCTTTCTTTCTTTCTTTCTTTCTTTCTTTCTTTCTTTCTTCTCAGCCCTAATTTTGAACTGTAGTCAACCTAAGAACAGCACTTCTGTCATTATTATCTTTGCAAGAAATCACTCTTGATATTATAGAATATAGGATTTCCCAGTGCAAGGGTGGTTGGAGGCTGTAACTGTGTACACTCCTGGCAGCTTGGTCTATGATACAATAATTGCTGGGTGACTTTTACTGAGGAAATAGGAAATGAAGGGAGGAGGTAAATTGGCTCTTACAGCATATCTGTTGGAGGTATGCAACATATGACGGGAGTGTGTGAAGCATATTTTAAAGTACATTGTGTAATTTAATGATTTGTGTTCATTAAGCTTTTTTCATTATTATTTTGAGCTAATTACCTTATGGAAGCTGCCATGTTGAGATTTTGTTTTAAAAAAAAAAAAAAATTGCACCTTTAAGTAAGGGATCACTGTTAATGATATTCCAATGCGGAAACTGTTTAGCCAGTGCAGACTGCTGTATGTAACCGTTAATCCATATATCCTGTGGATTAACATTCCTTTTAGTGAAGTGCTCATGCTGGAGCATATTAAAGTGATCTGCTGCTTGTGGAACTCTTTCCTTAGCATAGAGCCTCTGTGTAAACTTATGCATGAGAGCAGAGGTTTGTGGGTCTCTGTTCGGCTCTCCTTTTATACACCGTCTCAGCATAAACGTTACATAACAGGGTAGCTAAAGTGTACCTCGCAAACATAACGTGTGCTGGTTTTGTTCTGCCTTTGCCATTCACTCACTGAGGAGATCAATACAGTTATAAAACAACTTTGAACCGTAATCTACAACAGTTTACTGCATAATGCTCCCACAATGCAATGTGCTCAACCTGGCCCCCTCTTTCCAATGAAGTCATGTGGTGATATGGTCATCTGAAATGTTTTGTAATAGGATAATGCCTGCTGTTTTATTACTAATTTAAAAACTAGCATTTGTGTTGATTTGAATGTTCCGTGTGAAAGAGCAGTTTTACAGCTGAACTCTGTGTTTCTTATTATTGGTATTTCTGTAAGTGTTATGTAATGCATATTTTGATGTGCTTGCGAATTCTTCATGTTTACATGTAAAACAACGGGTATTTGTATATATGCGAAGACGATGGAGCAGACCGCTAAATGAGCGCTTTTTGGAAAGCTCTCCTAAAAAGGACAAAGTATTTCAGCTGTTTGCCGTGGTAGATTCCCTCAGTCTGACTAACCCACATCCCCAAATGGTGTTTACACTGCAGTGCGTTACTCCATTTATCTCTCTCTCTCTCTCTCTCTTCCCTTGTCTCCACTCTTCCCCTCTCAGTCTATTTATGCCCAGTACACAGTCCCAGACCAAAATAAAGCTGAGGAAGTGTCTCTCAGCAGTGTATGAGTATGCCAGCTATAATTAAGATTTTTTTGTTTTGTTTTATTTTTAAACATCCACGCACACATAATCATGCTGTGGGTTAATGGACTAGGGGTTTATGGGTGTTAAATTTGGAAATGAGGAGTACTTGAATGATTTTTCTGTTTTCAGCGACGAGGCAGAGAAGCAGGGCTTGGCTGTTGTTGGCTCCCCCTACTGGATGGCTCCGGAGGTGCTCAGAGGAGAGCGCTACAATGAAAAGGTTAAACGCTGTATGATTCACTAGCTAGATGCAGGCCAGAGTCCTCTTCAGAGACTCTTTCACCCACACTTGTGAGATTACTGTTATTTCACAATTTCAACTGCAAAGTTGATGTCATTATTCCCACTGATTGAGAATATTATTCTGTTAGGTTCATTATTATGTGTAGGGTTTTGGAAAATTAGAACACTGTGATTTTTTGTTTTTTTACAGGTGGATGTATTTGCTTATGGTATTATTCTCTGTGAGATTATTGGCCGGATACAGGCAGATCCTGACTTTCTTCCACGGACAGAGGTAAAACTGAACATACCGTTACTTCAAATATATTTTACAATTAGACAAACTATTTCAGTAGTTTTAGAATAAAACCTTTTTGTATTCATACACACATATTTTGGTATTACAGTGCACGGTGTTCATTGTAAAGTTGTTGATAAAGCATTTAGTTTGTTTCACCCTTCAAACCTGGTCTATGACTATAAGCCCTGTAACAATCTCATGTACTCGCTGTTTGTGAAAATGTGTTATAGTTTACTTCATGTGAGATAACAGCTCTGCCAATGAAGTCATGCTTAAACAGAGTAATTAAACAATCATTTGTATGTTAATCATTGGCAGGATGATTTATTTCTACAGTACAGCATTTACTGCACTTTTAGATTTTCAAAAAACACCATTTAGTGTGTTTTAGAAGCCTTTTGAATTACGGGGACACTGAAAATGTCCTCATAAATCACCTACATATTGTAATACCTATGTCATACCCATGTCATTATACAAATTTGTGTCCTCATAAACCACATACACCCCCCCCCAACACACACACATGTTGGTTTTTGTGATTTATGGGAACTCTCCATAGGCGTAATGGTGTTTCTACTGTTCAGACTGTATGTGGTATTGTCCTACACTGACCCTACACCTAATGGTTTTTATATATATATATATATATAGCTTTATTTATTTTTTCTGAAGACTGAAATTAGGCTTGTCTGGTAATTCTGTTTCAGGACTTTGGTCTTGATGTGGAGGCTTTTCGACAGATGGTTGAAGACTGTCCTCCTCATTTTTTTAACCTCACAGTCATCTGCTGCGGTGTAAGAACTCTTATCTACCGTCATGAAAGATAAAGATTTGTTTCGAATCTCAAATGCTTACACACATGTGCATCCATTTTTATTTATTTATTTTTTGTTAACCTTAGAAACCACTCCTTAACAGGGCTTCTGATTCAGATTAAAGATTTAGCAGGTTAAAGCCAAGATACAAATGTATTCTTCTGATCGATTTAGTATGCCTTCACAAAAATGCAAATAAAAATGCTTACAACACATTGTTGTTTTTTTCCCCTCACCCAGATGAATCCAGACAGTCGGCCCTCATTCACAGAGCTGGTAGCAGAGCTGGAGAAGATAGTGAGTGATCGAGAAAAAAGTGAATGTATGGAGCCTGATGTAGAGGGTGAGTCGGCATACTTTTGCCAGAACACTTTGCTTCTGCTCACATTAATTTAATTACAAAGCATACATAATGTCAATTATTTTCAGAACTGATATTCAAGTCATGATCAATTGTCATAATTCAAATCACGTTTGTTTGCTTTAAACAAATTGGTTAATTGATCTTAAAGAAATCGTTTAAACAAAAACAAACATTCTATCATGTACTCATGTTATTCCAAACCCAATCAAGTTAAAGGTTAATCATTTGAGACAAATTAAGGTTTTTTTATTTGTTGTTTTTTTTTATTCAATAGGTTTCTGTCCCTCCAGGTAACAAACACTTGATGGTCCAAAACTAATTCATATGGATCAAACCGTTTAATCTTGTTGATCCTTATGAGGAGATACTGTTGCTTTATGATGAACAGATTTAACTTATTAACTTTCAACTTTTATTAATAATCTTGTTTGTTCGTCTTTTTACTTTTCAAAAGTAAAGGGACAGAATTTGTATTTCTTTAAATGTCTTCTGTTTCGATTCAAAATGTGGTCAATATCAAGGCGAAAACTATACTTGAATATACAAAGAAGCTTGCATCGCATTAAAACAAACAAACTGAGCTTTTTTTTTTCTTCTTCTTTTTCAGACCGGCCGTCCACAAACACAACACCTTTAAGTCGAAAGCATTCCCTAGATATTCCTGCTGACTCGCGTCTCTGCCGCAGTCAATCTAATGTGCTCCTCCCTCCGTCCCCTCTGCTGACTCGGACCACACCGATGCGCGTCAACCCCTTCTCCCAGCGCCAAGACCTCAACGGTGGCCACATCAAGCTCTTTGACACCCCCAGCAAGTCCGTCATTTCCCTCACCTTCACTCTACCTCCACTCCCTGACCCCAGCAGCCCCATCTCCTGTAACAAAGGCCCTTTCCATTTTCACAGGCGTAGCCAATCACTGCCCTGCACACCAGAAGACATCCAGTCTCTGCGTGGTACTGCTGACAAAAAGAAATGTGAAAATAATCCAAGTGTTGTGGACAAAAATCCAGTCTATGGAAATCTGATGGACATGAGAAGGGACAGTGTGTTGGCTATGAGCAACGAGAGTATTGCTGATCTGCCTGATAGTAGTGATGTATTTAATGCACCCGATGACCCTAAGCAGGACAATAAGGAGAATCTTAATATGAGCAGTCAAGAAGCTGTAGCTGACGACTCTGGTCTTCCTTTAGATCTAGAGCTGATGTCTCCAAACCGATCGAGGTTAGAGGAAAGCATCGAGGAGCCCATGGACTGCACCAGCTCTCCTGATACACTAGATGGCGCCATAGCTACTTCAACCAAATCTTCCTCCAACGGCTGGAGCTCCCCAGTCTCAAACGGGCCGCCGTCATTACCTCCTTTACTAGACACAGACAACAACAATGGCACCGTCCCTAGAAACCGAGCTCTGGGATGGGGTGCTAATAACTCTAATGGTGCCACGACCCCGCTCACGCCTCCAGAACAGGATGAGGTCATAGCCTGTCCGGGTTGCTGCCTAGCAGGGATGAGTTTCCCCTCCATTTGTGCACGTGGACCTCGACAGACCCCTTATAAGAACTTGAATGGCGATGCGGCTGGGAAAAGGCTTCTGTGCAAAGCTTTGCCGTCCTCGCCTACAGAGCTAAGCATCGCTCTGCCTGGCACTCGGACATAAAAGATGCATGATATATATAGGTGAAGCGCTACCTTTAAAGCGGATGCTACTGCTTAATGCTAAATACTAAAATCGTGCTGAAAAATGTCATTCTTGAAAGAAACGTATGTATTATTATTTAGTCCTAGTCCTCTAAACTTGAACACTCCCGTAGGTTTTAACGCCTTTCTAAAGACGCGTGTTGTCAATATTTTTGTTATTTTTACAATTATTTGAAAGTTTATGAAAATACTTGGAATGTGAATGGGAAAAGAAATTCTGTTTTATTTTATTAATGACATTAAATGACATGGACAAAGTAAAGTGTGTTGTGTTTATGGAAGATATGAGTCACTATATTACAGAAAACCAACAATGTAACTATACATTTGAACATTGTGTCACATGGTATAACTGATGCAAACCTGCAGCTGGCTCCTCATTTGCTTTCTATTTTAGAGTCATGCCTAGTGGAAAAGTCACATTGTTCAGTAAATGAAAGTCTTACTGTTGCACATAGATTTGCAGGAAGTGAATCACATTGGCGTCTTTATAAAATGTTTAAGGCTGATCAAAACATTTCATCGACTTTGTCCTAAAGCTTAATACCAAAATACATTTCTTAGAACTTTGAAATTTTTTTCTCTTTAATCTACTTCAGTTGTTGTCTACTGTAAATAAAATACATAAACCCAAAATTGTTTAGTATATAATACACTGGATGTTAGCACTGTGTAAATTATTATTTTATTTTATTTTATTTATTTTTTTTAGAATTTTTTTTAATTATTTTGAGTAAGGGATAAAAATATTAATCGCATTAAACTGACATTCAAGACTGACAAGTGACAGAAATTGTCTACATTTTTATAAAATATATATATATTTTTTTAATATTCTTTGATCCTGAAATATCAAGGTTTCCATAAAAATATTAAACCTCACCAATGTTTTCAACATTGATAGTGTGAAGAAATGAAGCTAATGTTTAAAAATCTTGCCCCAAACTTTTGAACAGTAGTCTTTAATTTAATTTAAATTAATATTATATGATGATTAATAGAAATAAAGGTAATAATATTAACTAATACTGATTAGTGCCTGTTAATATAATTATAATTTGGTGTGTGTGTATATATATATATATATAGATATATATAGATATATGTATATGTATGTGTATATGTGTGTATATATATGTACATATGTGTATATGTATATATGTATAAATATTCCATTTCCACTAGAAAGAGCATGTGTTCTCTAGTTGTGCCTCTGTGAGCGGGTTTAGTCCCTGTGTGGTTTTGTGGCGCTAGTTAAGCTGTGACAGCTGCCCTCGGCTCACTTTTTCTGTTCACCCACTGAAAGTAACAGCTAATGAAATCGCTCCCATTCTTTTGTTTAAGGTAAAGTTTGTTTATTATAATTTTTATTATGTGGTTATAAACAGTTTTTGTTGGTCAGCTTTGTAGAGATATTACAGCATTGGCATTATGATAAACAGAGCTATTTATTTATTCAAAATGAAAATTTTTTCATAAAATAGCATTTTGTTGTGGGGATGCCTGTCGGTCTCCTAAACTTGTGCTTCTTTCTGTTGGTGTTGAATATAGGTGAGTACCTTTTTTTTTTTTTCTTTTTTTTTTTTTCCTTCTCCCTTGTAAATAATCTTTCACTTTGTGTAGTGTATGATTTCAGAACATGTCTGTGACACACAGGTGCGACGTGTTCTCGTTTCATGTGTTTTGTTTAGAGTCTGCAGTCTCTGTCTGTGACATCAAAGTGCACACCATCAATTTTGGATGCCATCTTGAATGGGATTGCCCTAATGCCAACCCTAAGACGACTTATACTGTCTTGAGCAAGCACGGGTGAGTCATCTACACACAATAGAAGGAGTTTAGATGCGTATCTATGAATGATGTGGAAGATGTTGTTTGGAGAAGAAATGAGCGAGGAGCAGTAGAACACATGGGTGAGAGGTGAAACTGTGTGGTTTAGCAGAAAACCACACGAGAAACAATCCAGGCTCATCACCCCAGAGCAGATACGCTGTTGGCTTCCTCTGAATTACAATAGAAAATGACTCAGAAGCGCTCAAGCTTTTTGTTAGCTTTCTATTGTTAAAAAAAGCATGCCCCGTGGAAAAGTTGCATTTTTAAGAAAATGAAAGTCAGACGTTTGTTTCACGAATGGCGAATGGTCAGATGGGACGCCGTAAAGAGTTTACTTGGAATTTTGTGACGTGTTCTCAATGTTGTGTGTTTGTGTTGCAGTACATCATGGAAAAATGTATCAGGTTGCATCCACATTTCCCAACAAAGATGTGATCTGTCAGAAGTCTTTCATTCCTTACATGTATACAACTTCATCCGACTGACATCTGAGCATCTCTGGCTGAATGAAACTCTGTATTGCAACTCTATAAATGACCGTCAGTATTATACCTAAAGACACAAATTGCCGGATCACATCACAGAAATCCATTAATTCATAATATGGACTAAGCCATTGTCTGTAATAAATTAATATAATTGAACAAGAATTAAATTACGATTTGATATTGTACTGCATTATTGTTCTTTTATTCTATTATTTAAACGATGTAATCATTATTATTGTTTTATTGTTTGTTTTGTTTTTGGTTAGCTGCTGCCATATTCAGCCCGCCCTTCATAGAAACCTCCATGGAAAATGGAAGTCTCTGGGTAAAAGTACGTTTTCCTTGTGCTCCATCCAAAAGCTGCAGGTATGAAGGTGCTGAGGAAGAGGAGGAGATGGGATGCTCCTGTTTTGTAACTGATTATAAATATCTCTGGGCAACCGTCACTCTGTACAATGAACAGAATCTCTCTGACAAACAGGTGCACAACTCTCATTTTTACTTCCCTTTTTCTGTTTTGTGTATTCATTTATTTGCAGTATAAGTGTTCACGCTAGGATTAAAAATTAGAGTTCCATTGTTTTATTATTATTACAAAATGTTTCCTTTTTTTTCTTGAAGGCACTCGACACTGAACTGTTATATGAACCCACATTCAAGGTGAAATTTGGTTTTCTTACACCAGGGCAAGTGTACTGTGCTGTGGCCAACTTCTCAGTTGAGGGTGTGCTGAACTCTTCTCTCCCAAGCGTCCCGCAGTGTGTTCGCATACCAACAAATAACGGTGTGCTTTATTTCTAATGAAAGTGTTCCTTATTTTGTGGTGCACGTTTTCAATGCTTGCCAGCACTAATGCATGTGTGTTTTTTTTTATATTGTGTTCTTCAGAAAGCCTTATCGTCGTGATTGTGTGTGGTGTTCTCATCACTCTTGGCTTAGTATCTTTTCTGGTCTGGAGACAGTGTGCGTCTTCTGAACGTCCCCTGCCCAAATCGTTGGTACTGGACTTATTAGCATTATTGCACGTGTTTTAAAACTTGTTCCTGGGGACCCACAGCTCAGCACATTTTGTATGTCTCCCTAATTTACACACCTCATTTAGATCATCAGCTCATTATGAGAGAAAGCTCTATGAACTCACTTGAGTGTGTCAGGTAAGGGAGACATGCAAAATGTGCAGAGCAGTGGGTCCCAAGAACCAGGATTGAAAACACTGTTTTAAACGGTTAAAAAAATAACATTTTGTTTTTACTAAAGACAGTACCATTCTTGAAAAATAAGTAAATCAATTAGTTTGAGATTGCTCTACCCTGTTGAAAAATTAAAAATAATACATATTATATATATATATATATAATATATGATTTTTTTTTTATATATATATATATATATATATATATAAATTATAGGCAAAGATTTTAGTCAAAAAGCTGAAAAGGTATTTTTTTATACTATACTTGTTTACTATACGACTAGCTACTTCATGATCATGACTTTCCTAAATAGGAGAAAATATAGATTTACAATGTTATTTTCTTTATGATGTAGTTAATTACTACCAATAAAAAAAAAAAAAACCTGTTAAATCTTCTAATGCAGAAACATTTTGTTTTTTCACAAACCCTCCTATGATAATAATTACCATCGCATTGTAGTTTTTTTTTTTTGGTTTTTTTTTTGGTACATTTAAAATTCTAACCGTATTGCATGTATGTGTTTTCAGGCTTTACTTCAAGACCTAGAACTTCAGAATGAGACTTTCGTTGACTTCAGCAAAGCTGCACCACACAATGAGAGCTCAGAGTGCGACCACGTTTCTGTTGCTTCATTCTCTGACTTAACACTCACGGACAACCAGTCTTCTTACTACAACACCCAAAGCCTGGGCAATGACTATTACACAAGCTCCATCCTGCACAATCCAGACTGCACTGAGGAATCTGTGGAGTCTAAAGAGTTGAGCACGGAAGTCCAACACGGGCAGCTCCATCTGTCACCATCACATCCAGAGGAGGGATGTCAATATCAGAATCAGAACTATTTCCAGTCGCCCCCAGACATCCCTCTGAGCTCAGTGCTAGTTAAATACACTCAACAGGATGAGACTTCAACTGAAGACCCAGAGCGGTCTGAAGATGCCATATGGCAAAAACTGAATATGAGACCAATAGAACACATCCAAGCAAATTAAAAACACTGATGTTTTGATTTTTAGACTCAAGATAATTTTTTTTCAATGTACATTTTTTCGCCCACTAACTATTGTCACCGCTGTGAAAGAGAAGTTGCAATAAAATGGACGTAGCGGCAATTTTTAGTTTTTTTTTTTATAATTGTGATCATTATTATTATATATCCTCCATATTATTGGTCTAAATGGCTAATGTTGGGTAATATTGAATTCAGCATGTATTTCCTTTACTTTAGGGTGAATTGTCACATCAAGCACGTTTCTCTTGCATGTGTACATCAATGATCAAATGTCACTGACCTGAATCTAGCAGTCATTATTATTATTATTTCCCTTCATGGTTTATTTGGGATCCCCCCCCCACAAGCCAGTGACTCAGAGCACTATAAATCTTTGAACGATCCCTATGCTATTTTCGGGGAACCGTATGCTTTCTGTATGGTTTGATTCATTGTTTTAATGTTTTATTTGAACTTCTGACTCAGAGTTGCCCTATTTTGACTCTCATTTTCTGTGGACCGTGTCTCAGTTAACCACGGTAAGGTACACAGTTTTTACTGATCTTCTGAAACATTTATGGAAATGCTCCCAGGAAACGAGTCTGAATCCAGATTCTGGGAAGTGTATAGAAGATTTATACAGAATTGTGCATATTTCCTTGTTTCCTCTTTTGAGAGCGTGTCTCTACTTGTATTCTGTGAGGTCTAATTGGTTCAGATGAATTGTGGCACTGTAACCGTAAACGGAAACATGTTATATAATATCACACTATGTTTTGAGGGGGAAGTTTGTTTTTGGACTTTTTCTCAAGCCATAACAACGCGTGACAAAAATGCCACCTCCAAACTCATTTCTAATATGTAGATATTGATTGCTATTACATTTAACGGATGACTCGAGTTTTAAATGTCAAGTTTCTTGTTGACCAAACGTAGCAGAGTGGAAAAAAACATCTGCATGGGTTTAGTTCAGCTTTAATAAACCACAGCCCACAAGCCTAAAAAAACAACATGCATAGCATACACACGTACCGTAAACCTAAAACAAGAAGAAAAAATGCAAGATAAACCTTCACTCAAAATTTGAATCAAATATTAACCAATTAACAAATTAATTGATTTTTGAACACTGACAGAAAATATATCTGTTTAGGCAAAAATAAACAAAACTGAATTAGAGTTGCTCAGTGTGATTTAGGTTTGGACGCACTGATGGCGGGTGCAAGATTTAATCCATAGAACCGATGAATAGTCCAAGAAAAGTATAATAAATTCTGAACTTTGTGCAACTATGGTCTCTTTCTAAACCATTGGCACATTTCTATACATGAGCAGCGCCATAGAGAATTCTCCTCACAGGAAGGTGTGACTCACTAACTGACTCACACTGCAGAACAGAAACGTGCACATCCTCATCCAGAGAAACCTTTTAAACCACCATATGTATCAGAACCACTCACTGTCACAGAAGGACACACCCAAGCAAATAACACTTTTAGTTAATTAAAAGATCATTCTTTTTTGCATAATTACTTTTAACTATTCTTGTAAAAAAACCCAAATCGACAAATTTCTACGAACACAGACTATAAATGTTATAGTGAGTATATTGTAAAATGGATACTAGATAAACACAGGCTAAAGTTGAAATCTTTATTTGGCTTTTTTACACATACAGTTAATTTTCTTACAATTATATATATATATATATATATACAATGATATTTAGTAAAGTCAAGACCTAGTGCATGGATGGTGAAACATGATAGTGTGGCCTTGGCACGTGTCCATTTCTCTTCTCCATCATTCATTTTGTTGCCGTCTTTTATGTGGACCAAGAATCAGCCTGCAGGACGTCACCTCATCTGCGCCAATACTGTGGATTTCAATTAGTAAAGAAGGCAATTAATGTTCTGCTATTTGCAATTTTGGGTGTCTGAAGTGGTAGTTGATAAAAAGAAGCCTTTGTTAAGTCTGGAAAACACTACATAAGTTAAAAAAAATCTAAGCAGAAAAGTGTGCTTGGTTATTAGAAGTGTAAAAACGAAATATCTTAATTCAAATATGTATTCTTAAATCAGCTTAAAAAAAACAACTCTGAATAACCAAAATCTGAAGATTGGCTTTCAGTTATTGGATCTGGCATCAAGACTGCAAATTGAAGCAAAAATCTAGGTAAAAGTTATGTGGTGTATTCCACAATTCAGTGGCACTTGGCCAAAAAAACTCCACTGCAGCCAAACATAAAAGTGCAAACTGCAACAGAGTTTATCCTTTGTAACTTTGCCGTTTTTCATGGTGATTTGGTTTTTTTACATACGCACCTGTGCAAATTTGTGTATCTGTTCAACCACTGCAGCAAACAGAGCACCAACGCTCTCATCAATCAGACTCTGCATATAATGCACCGCCTCCTCATCGGACAGGTCCAATCGAAACTTGTCCTGAACCTGCAGTGTGCGGGCAAAGAATCAACAGCTGAGTTTACCTCCGAAGTTTTGGATTCAAAAGGTGAGGGTCATACATACCTTTTTTACGGTTTTGTCAGGCTCTAGTGCAATGTCTGGAATATTTGCATCCACCATCAGAGAGAACAGATTCAGAATGAGATTTGAGTATCTGCATATGAAGAGAGAAAAAAGTTTGTTTTTTTATGATTTAGTCTACTGATACACTATACAAACGAAGTGCACTATGTTTCAAAAGTTTGGGGTCAATTAATGTTTTTGAAAGAAAAAGGTAGCACTTTATTTGATTAAAAAAGATTAATATTGTGACATATTACAACTGAGAATAACTTCTCTATTTGAATGTTTTTTAACTGTATTCTTATAAAATGCTGATGTTGAGCACCAAGCTCAAGAAACAATTATTATTATCAATATAGATTAATACTTTTGATTAATTTAAAGCATCCCTGCTGTATGTATTCGTATATTTCAAAGGTTTTCTGTTCGTAATTCACCTGCGCAGGTGCAGGAAGGCAGTGTAGCACTGTTTCCTGAACTCCTGGTATTGTTCACTCTGCATGCCGCCCATCCCCTCCACCATCTCCTTGCTCAGCTTCATGGGGGGTGGTAGGGGTTTAGGGTCCCGACCCAAAATATATCCAAAATCGATATGAAACAGCTTCCCTGCAACCCATAGAGACAGATGAGCATATCCAGTCTGTTTTTATTTTCAGCACTTCAGGGTCATTAAAAATAATGGTGCATTCATGGCAAGTACCAGTCTTTGTGAGAAGCAAGTTGTCTAGATGTCTGTCTCCGACCCCTAGGATGTATGTGATGACACAGTAGCCCGCTGAAAAAGTAGACCACGATTTAGTACATTTTAAAAATACTAATTTAATATTGAGCTAAACATAGGACCGATGGATTCTGAAACTGAGGCTCACCGCAGCTTTTAACGTATGTGTCCATGACTTCAGAGCTGATGCCGTATGGTCCCTTATCATTCGGAGCATGCTTTCTGAAGAAACTCTGCATGGAGACATTAGTTTACCAAGACAAATACAAACAAATGAGACTTCACTACTCAGATACATTACAAATAAAGAGAGAATTTTTTTTTTTTTATTATTGAAATAAATAAGGCTTTTAGTATTTTTTATTTTTTTTTAAAAAGCTGGGCAGTCCTTATTATGACCCTGTAATGCAGAGGTGTCCGATTCTACTTAGCTTCAATCTTCTTCAACACACCTACTAGGAAGTTTCTAGCGATCCTGAAAACCTTGATTAGCCGGTTCAGGAGTCTTTACCTAGGCTCAGATCCAATCTTTTTGGGTACTGGACCACTCCTAATACACTGCATTACCTGAATGTTGCCTTCAGTTGCCAAAACCTCAGCCACAGGCACTGACTGCACAAACTGCATAAAACCTGCATCCAGAGTAAAACAAGGCTACCATAAAATAGGTGAAAAGGCTGGCTCATGGGATTGTTCTGCACCAAATAAGTAAAGCAGTACTGACCGTGTTTGGTGCTGGTTGCTAAAACTTTGTATGGAGTCAACTTCAGGTCCAAATTCTCTTTCCTCAGCAACTGTTAAAAGAGAAAGTAGAAAAATAGCTAATAAATTCAATTACTACTACAACAGATGTCTAGTACAAAATGGGATTTGTGTGCGTACTAGAATGTAATGAATTGTATGAACTACAGTATGTGTCCTGTGTGATGAGATGCAAAGACTTCAGACCTTGTCCATAAGTGAAATAATCTGCAGGATGAGCTGGTCCTGTCTCAGGTCATCTCCATGTTTGAAGATGACAGGATATTGCTCCCCATCCTCTGTCTTAAAGATGAGCTTTGCTGGCATAAGAGCACTCTGGGAGAAAGAAAAACCGACGTCAGGGGTGGAAGGATGTATGTGTGACACAATGCAATGAAAATGAATGACGTACAACACCTTAAAGAGAGTTGCAGTCTCAGGTATGATGCCTTTGATCCGGATCTGCGGCTCCAGAGGAAGAGGGATGGGCTCGATCTCTGACAGATTCACCTTCTCATTATCAGCCAGAAGGCCCTGTAATCGCTCCGTCTGTAAGAGACAGAAAGAACCAAATAATACAACTTCATAACTTCACAAAAAAAAAAAGATAGACTGATTTTTCATCTTCTACAACAGCTTTTAAATCTGATTCAGTGTTGCATACCTTTTTCTTGCGGTTTCCGCTCTCTCTCTGAACAGCCTTCATGAGCTGCACTAATCGGTCTACAAAGGTCTGCTGGGCGGCCAGAAGAGAGCGCATCACTCTCACACTCTTATCACCCTGGAAACAGACATAAACATCACATGTGAAAAAGTGAAAGTGAATACAGGTTCTTCTTTTAAAATTTTTATTGAAGAATCAAAGAAAAATGACTCTTCAGTGTCACATGACCTTCAGATTAAAAAAAAGGCACAATTTTTCACAGTTAAATTATGCTGTATTCAATATTGAAAATAATGATACAACTGTTTCTTAAACACCAGATGATCTTGAACACCAATGATTTCTTAAGGATCATGTGACACTAAAGACTGGAGTAATGGCTGCTGAAAATTCAGCTATATTTAAATGCTAAAAGTCTTACTGATGTTTTGATTAAAAAATGCAGTCTTGTTAAGATTAAGAGATTTTATTAATCTGACCACAATCTTATGAACCTATACTGACTCTTGAACATTAGTTTAATGTAATCATGTGGGTCCAAAAAGTGAATGTACCTTGAGCAGAGCCTGACTAAACCGCCTCATCACATTAAGGTACATGTCATGGGTTTTGGGGTCTCTCTGCTGTGTGTCTTGATCCTCACACTCCACAATCACATACCTGCAGTGGAAAACAATGTCCATTATCTTATACATTTTCCAGATGAACTGGCACACTGCTGCAGATACAGTACAGAACTGCAAAACATCTTGATGCATTCCTCACCAGTATAAATAGTTTGCCAGTGTAGAGTTTTTGCAGGCACGTGATATAAGGAAGGTGCACAGATCTTGCTGTGGAAAACAGGTCGCATACACTGATAAATACTGTAATCTTCACATCCTCTGCACATCTAAAATTAGTCATGTTTTTACACTTACCTCTAGATTCTCACCATCTGTTCCCTCTTTGCCTTTCTGCGTGCTGGGCATCACTGTGACAGTCGATGCCATCTGGGAACTAAAAAATAAATCATCCACAAGTTTTGGTTAAGAACATTTGCAACCTGTTTAGAATTCCAACTGTACACATGATACCTTGAAAATTCAGACGCTTGTAATTCTAAGCAAAGTAATATATAATTGATTTGGGGGAAAACAGTACTTCGGACACAGACACATTTTCTTTAAGTATATAGCTGACCTGTCCAAATCTCCTATTGTTGCGCTCTCTGTCAGAACCCCTTGACTGTCTCTTTTACTGGCAGGCTCCAAGCCACCCTGGATATCATTGAAGTTCTCATATTTCAATGCCTGCACCAGCTGGAGCAAGTACATTAACAGATCCTAAAAGGACAATCAGAATGACATGTATTAGACGAAGTAGGTTCCTTTAATGCATCAGTCTTTCAGTATTCCTAAAGGTCCAGCGGTAATGGCGTGTCTAATTAAGTATGCTTAATACTGTTAATAAAGCATAACATGACGCACAAAGATTTGAATCTCAACCTCTGACAATCTGACTAACGCACACATACACACGTAGACTTTACCTCATCATCAGCCTGCTGCAGCCTCGCGACAGCGTAGCGTCTGACTGTGGGGTTGGTGAATTGAGAGGACAGCAGCTCCAGTGAATCCTCCACATCCATCGGCCGCCACTTTCCCAGTAGCTCCAGAGCCTGTTTGGCCTCCTGGGGTAGGTCCCAGTTCACACACTTCAGGAACTTAGTCAAAGCCTAAAAACACACCCACAAATGAGATCTTGAGATGTTTTGTTATGTCTGCTCACCAGGGCTACATTTGTAAAATAAAAAAAAAATATGGTAAAACAGTCTTCATGATCCTCTTATCATTCTAATGTGGTGATCTGGTGTGTAACAATGTTCTGACTCTGACTCCAAACTTTTAAACATTTTTAAATGTGCTCACTCACATTTTCCTGTGTGGTGAGGTAGTATCTAAACTTCCACACAAGGTCCTGCTCCTCAGAGCTCAGCTGCTTAGTGGGTGGGTAGCTTACTATGATCTATGAAAGAAAAAAAGTATTATAAAAATATCTGGGAAGATTTCTTGTATACTTCTTTTTTACTTCATCACTAACATTGAGTTGATCGCGCGTGGCTGCATTCGGTTTGAGATCGTGGTCAGATGGTCCGCTGCGTAAACTACGAGCCAGTTTATGATGCTTACTCTCCACAAGGTTCTCCTGCAACAGAATCCCAACACCATCAGTTACCAACTTTATCATTTTAAATGAAATTATTCTTCATCTTAAGTGCCAACAAAGATTCTCAAAGCCATAAACTCAACATAATAGACTTTTTTTTTTTTATTTCCATTTCCACTCACCATGCACATCTGGGGGTCAGGGACTTTCACAATATCTGAACTAGTCGGCAAAGGGGAGGATTCATCTGCATCCTGTAAAAAAATAAAAATAAAGAAAGAGGCATAAAACCACTGAAATGTAACAAGCCTTTAACAAGTACTAGATAAAGGAAGCAGAACTATTAGATGAAGAATTTTAACTAGTGAAAATCTTGATTATCACTCATTTAATGTCAACATCAAATGGTATCTACAAAATATTTTAGTTCTGTAACAAAGTTGGGGCTTGTTTTTACCCATCAAGACATTCCTGACTAATTTTTTATAATGTATTACATTAGCCAGAATTAAATGGCTCTGTTTAAGATTGGCAAGATTTCTAACAGCTGCATTCTCTACAACAATCCTAATTCAATGCCTAGATTTTGGGCCAGTTAACATTGTATGTAATTAATGATCTACTAGCAAAACAAATTTGAGAAAAAGAGATATACCTTTTCGTAGTAAACAATGCTGTATTCTCGTTCACCACTTTTGACTCGAGGGAATTCCACCATAAGGTACATGAAATTAGAGCTACGTTTCTCACTCTTTAGA
This sequence comes from Enteromius paludinosus, assembly GCA_032361165.1. Lineage (NCBI taxonomy): Eukaryota > Metazoa > Chordata > Actinopteri > Cypriniformes > Cyprinidae > Enteromius > Enteromius paludinosus. The sequence goes on from JAUMHQ010000059.1 coordinate 7,523,967, forward strand.
CCAAAACATAAGATTTACAAATCAAGCTTTGCACAGATTCATACAGCTTCATACAGTGGCACTTTTGACCCCCAAACCACTCACCTCATTGATCATTTCAATCTCTCTGAACGTCAAGCGATCCAGCCAGTCTACTTTAACCATGTGTCCCTGACGATGAGCTTTTGTTAGCTGAGAGAGACAGAGAGGCAAAGAAAGGAAAACTTAAAGAAAAAGACATGTTTCCAAGACCAGTACCACTAAGACACAACGAAGACATTGTGTGCACAATCCTTTTGCCAATCATATGACAGTGGCGTGTCAGCGTGCAAAAGCACACAAAAAGCTCATTAGCCGAAGGACATTCGGGGGGGCCAGTACAAAGTAAGTAGCCCACCAAGATGACTCAGCTCTTTCTAAACAAACAGTTAGTAATAGTTAGTACAATAACACAACTCATCTAAAGGCCAGCATAAGTCTAAGAGGACTTTGTTTAACTAGCCAAACATGTGTTTTAGTGGCTAAACATAACGTCCATGACATTCATGATTATTTCAAGGAATGTTCTCACTTCAAAACAAGTTACGTTTTATCAGTGGTATCCACAACAAATCATACTGGCTTAACAAAAATTTTTTTTTTTGTCCTATATATACAGTATTTATGTATATATATATTTTTTAATTAATTAATGGTACCATAAAAAGATTGTTAGTAACCCTTTGATTTTCAAGACCATCTACACTGTTGCAAATATACATATGTTGAATAATAAAAAAAAAAATGGTGAAGTCAAGCAGCAAAAATGTCAGTGCCTTAAGTCGATGACACACAGAAAAAAACATACTTGTCCTGTTTATGAAATTATGCAAGCTTAATATATACCCTGTCCTATATCTTGACCACAAATATATGAGACAAGCGAACACTCATACACACACACATTCATTCAGCATTCCTGTCCTGTTTTCTCTCATACTCACGTCACTAAGTATCTCCAGGTCTGGGCCCTGGAACAGAGGGCAGTTAAAACATGTCCTTTGACAGAACACACACACAAGCACACTCCCATTCTCAATTCTCATTCTTTCCACAAATTGGGTGATCTATAAAGACAATCAGCATATCCATCTATCCCTCCCTGCCGCCACCCATTTTTCATTTAACATATCCCTCATGTACAGTAACTGTCCACAGGCATATTTCTCCAGTTTCTGTCTCAGCTGGGCTCCTCCACTCCCCAATCCATCAACTAACCTTGGCAAGGCGGCCCATCTGATCCTCTGCCAGAGTGCTGCTGGTCCTTCCTGGTGTACTAGTGGGCTCACTGCCATCACCCTCCACACTTGGCCAGACCTTCAGATCGTGCATGCCCTGCCGGAACATTCTAGTACACCAAGTGAGAGAGATGGAGATTGATAAGAAGGAATAATAAATGTATAACAAGTAGTGGTGTGCAGATTTTTGTGGGAACTAATCTCTTTTGCAATGATAATAATCTTTTCCCATAGTAAATGATAACATCTCACCTACTATTTTAACACAAACAGATTTTATTCATCCAAATTAATTAGAAATAACCACAAATTCTGAATGCAGTGGTTATATACACCCTAACCTCTGGAACATAATGAAATTATCATTGGAGTGAGGATATGGATCATATGTATTCTACTACTATACTTCAAAAGAAGGTATACAAGAAGTGTGACACCAAAGTATTTTCCAACACAACAAAGCATTGCAATAATTGGTGTGTTTTATACAAACATATCAAACTTGTAGAAGAGACAGGTGGGATGAAATCCTCTACTGCATTTTTGCTGTACAGATGTTTAGGGTTGGTAAGATAAAAAAAAGAATAATTATCTTAAGTTGCATTTATTTAAAATCTACAGCAAAAAAAAAAATAGTGACACTGTTAAATATTATAAAAAAAAAAAAAAATCACCTTTATGTACAGTATATGTATACAATTTAAAAGGTATTTTTTCGTGCAATCGCAAATCTGCATTTTCCAGCCATTACTCTAGTCTTCAGTGTCACATGATCACTTAATGAAGGCTAATGCATTCCAATGGACAAAAACCTTCTGAAACCAGCACAGCAGCAACAACAACAAAAAAGAATAGCCAGGCACTAACACATTCAATTATATGACAATGTATTGCATTTCAATGTTTCTGAAGAGTAAAATTGTAAACATTAGACCAGTGGTTTTCAATCCTGGTCCTGGGGACCCACCGCTCTGCACATTTTGCATGTCTCCCTTACCTGACACACTCAAGTGAGTTCATGGAGCTCTCTCCTAATGAGCTGATGATCTAAATCAGGTGTGTAAATTAGGGAGACATGCAAAATGTGCAGAGATGTGGGTTCCCAGGAACAAGTTTTAAAACCACTGTATTAGACCATTACCCATATTTCCCAAACAGGGTGACTGTAGTGCCCCCAACAGGTGTGGCTCGGCCGGGTCCATACACGTCCCAAACTGTTAGAGTCACCTGGGCACTCTGAGGCAGGTCAGGGTACTTCACTGGCAGCCTAAGCCACTCGTTCCAGCTACGGTGAAGAGAAGAAAACAATAATACGAATATAGTAAAAATACAGTACAAAAATTTTATTATAGGTAATAAAATCAGTTTGAATTAAAAAAAACTAAACAAAAGTATATTATTTGTCATTTAATGAACAAATATAATGCATGCGAGAGCGTGATAGGGTACAAAAATATATGCTACATATCTCAGCAAAGTATTGATATATTTTGTTTCGTTTTATCATTAAATCACATGAGCATAAAGGGATTTCACCGAGTGACACACAGAGGTTAAGCATTGATAAATGTACATACTTCCAACGAGTGCTGAAGGCCTTGTAAGCCGTTCGTACAGGCAGAGCGAGTGGCTTGCCCTCGGCAAACACCTGACAGGTGACATACAGGTCAGAGCAGCTCTCCTGATAGAGTCCTGAGAATCGCAGCATGGGGTCCTCGAGCAGAGCTTTATAGCTCTTCTGCTCTCTCTTGCCCTCCAGACTGCCTCTGCGAAACAAATAGAAAGGACATACTATTTCTGCTCAGTTGCAACACAGCAAAATGTCAATACATTAGTAATGTGCATACTGTACTTCTCAAATGGCGAGCAATTGTACTAGAAGTCAGCATAGTTACAATATTACTGTTTTCCTTTTTACTGCATGTCCTGGCCGTTATTGCTTCACATGATGACACTGAAAGCTCGTCTTCATGCATTTGGTTTTAACAGTGAAAGTGCTATGAACTCTTGTGCATGATTGCTTACTGGCGCCGCGGGACTCCTTCCTTATGTTCTTCTAACCACGTAATGCAACACAGTGAAATTAAACTGATTTCATTATGACAAACACAGGAGAATCATTTATTATCTTTATTTATGACCCACACGTGACGTACACGGACAGAGACTCGTTAAGACCTAGAGCAAAAGGAGAATGATGTCAATAGACTGAGGAAAGCCCTAAAACACAAAAGCTCTCGCTGGACTCGTGTTAATTCGTCTGACTCACGGTGTTGCCATGCCCGCTTTGGTAAACATCGCAAAAACAACGATTTGATATCATGCCAGTAAGATTTCTCTTTACATTTAAACTAAAGGGGCACTACATGTTGTAATTTTATCTTTGCTACATTACATACATCGTTGCATACATAGTACATAGCATACTCCAGCAGCAGACCTGTTATTCAGTCTCTGTTGACACTTTCATAGTTCAGTTCAAAATGATGACTAAGGTCCATCAACATACTCACATTTTCAGTTGAACGTTTATGTCCAGATCGCAACTGTACACATAGTTAAATTTGTCCGTGTCCATCTTCAAAAATCGAGGAAGTGTTATGAAAAACCGTAGTGAATAAAACAAAACGGATAAAAAAGAATAAACGCAGATTTCTCAGGCGGTGGGAGATAAACTGCAGGGCCTCTAGTGAAGACCCTGCACTGAGTATGCTGGAGCTTTTGCTTTTCGCAGCAGTTTTTATTCTTGAAACAACTCTGTAATTAGTAATGAAAACCAATGTGGCCGGTCAAAAATACTATCAGTCTTAATTTAAGACCATAATAAAGTTGTAATAAGCATCTGACAGGGCTTCATTGCGTCCGCTTTTAGGAAGAAAAACATTAAAACCAGACCTAAATAATCGATGTTAAATCGTTCGATAGCCGCAGCGACTTGTATGGACTGAACCGATCAGAATTGGCTTCTTTGGTCTGGTGGATCCCGGCGGCTTCCTGTTTGGTTTAAGAACGGATAGTAAAACAGGACAAACTTCGGGAGGCGTTTTTAAAAGTTCCCTTGACATTTTTTTTTTACTTTTTAACAATTTATTTAAAACATCTAAAATCAACCACTACATCATTCTTCTACACATATCACATTCCAATGTGTTTAAGAGACATGGGAGAAGAAAACCCCCCAATACAAATAAACCACCTGTATATCCCCCAATTAAACATTATTGCCCCATTTTCACACACTGAGACTAAGGCTCCATTTACACACCATCAAACTCAAGCAAGTTATTGGTCATCTGAAAGAACCTATGCTCCACTTTTATTCTGGATTCTACCAACGCAGTAAATAGCTGAATAATATTTATATTTCTTCCTTCAGCAGCCAGTCTGCATGACTTCCAAATGGCTAAGTTAGCCTTTGTTTGACCAATAATTAAGTTTGCTACAGTGCACTGTTATCTGTGCGCTCTTGAATACCTACATCCATAGATAAAAAGTGTTTAATTAAAACCAAGACCCAAGTTCCTAAGTAAACCTTCTATCAGTGTAAATAAAGGACCCAGTCTAAAACACTCAGTGAAAGCATGAAAAACTGCTTGTTATCTGTTTGAAATATATTTAAATTGCAATCCATTGTGTTCTCTATGAATTAAGAAATTGCCAGAAAGAGAGAGAGAGAGAGAGAAACAAAGCAGTGTATATGAATCAGAATCAGAATCAGAATCAGAATTAGCTTTATTGCCAGGTATGTTCACACATACGAGGAATTTGTTTTTGTG
>JAUMHQ010000059.1:7538897-7559022 GCA_032361165.1 Enteromius paludinosus
CTAATAGGTTTGTCACTCAAATGTCAGAGGCGGGGGAAAAAACCTCAGACTCCTGAGGTTAGGTAATCGCGGGAGTTGAAACCTCGATATCGATGCAATAAAGGTTAATCGTGCAGCCCTAATAAGAATTTTGGGTTTTCATGAGCTGTATTCCAAAATCATCAATATTAAAACAATGAAAGGCTTGAACTACTTCAGTTGTGTGTAATGCATCTAAAATATATAAAAGTCTAATGTTTATCAGTACTTTACAGAAAATAATGAACTTTATCACAATATGCTAATGTTTTGAGAAGGACCTGTATATATGTATATATATATATATATATAGGGATTAAATAGGGCCTGGGCAGTCCGGGGCTGAACCCCCGGCACATAAACTCCAGGGCACAACATTAATGCTACCAAAAATTACAATGTAAACAACCAAACGGAAGTACTGCTCTGATTTATTGCATTTAGAGTAAGTGGCAAATAGTGGATATAGTAGATAATATAGTGACAGTATAAGCAGCCTCTCGAAGAAAAATCAAAACGCGCAACATTAGAAACTCAGCATACTGAGGTAAGAATTATAAATAGAACGTCTTTATGTCTAATATACAATTAGTTAAGCAACATTTTTACTATTATGACAGTGTAATAGCTTTATAAACAGTTTTATAAATAGCCAAATACAATATTATATTATTGGTCACTTACATTTAGGCGGAACAACAGGACATCTCACAACAACCAGTGTTTTAAACGAATCGGTTTAGTTAAAGTTTTATTAGCCCAATCATAAACATCTAATGAATCTGCAGTATAAACAAATCATTTAATCAATCTATACTCAATGATTCACTTATTAAATGCTCACTATTGGCACCTACTGGTGTTTTAATTTCGTTTAATGGATTTATTTTCCACTAGCATTACTTGTTTATTTATTTATTTTTTAAAGAATCTCATAGTATAATTGAATGTAGTTGTATTTTCAGTGTAAATTATCTAACGTTTTGATAGGCTAGATAATAAAAATCACATTATAATTATTGGATTTATAGATCAAATATCAGAATTTTAAACAAAAGTATTAATGAGTTTAGTAAGAAAATGCCCTCAATTAAAAGATAAAAAAAAATGCCATTCAATATATATTAATATATTTATATTTAAAAAATCTTTATTATGATTTAATATACATGCTACAAATCCCAATTTAACCGCTGTGCATATATATATATATATATTTGTAATTTAAAAAGCAACCCAGTGACTTTATTGTGATTACAGTGTTCTTTACCTGCTGGCAGACGTAGACAGATGTGACATAGGGTTAGTGAAGGTTATAAGACACTCTAAAACCTCCCCGGCCAAAAACACAGGCCCTCGTGCCATAGATGCCACCACTTCAATCATCTGAGAAAAACAGAAAGGTTATATGCAAGGTACTTATTTAATGATAATTTTTAACATTTATATTGAAACAAGCCTAAGATGGTTTTCTTGCCACCCAGCTTAGACATGTTGGTTTATTGGTTTTAAAAGGTTTCCAAAGTAGGACACGAGTTGAGACCATCTAGGACCAGCGAATCAGCGTAGACTGATAAAATGTTATTGACAGGGTAAAGAGTAGGTCATGCACTGTGGAAAATATCTTAGTTTTGTTAGCTTTATATTTTGCTCTTATGCAGTAGCATAACTGTAGTAGTCTTCCCTAATGATTCCGTCCCTAACAGGAAAATATGTACAAAGAAGCTTGTCTAACTTAGCGACAGAGCGACGTAGCGTTACAGTACATCCAGACTTAAAGAGCTGGCGGCGTCGTGCAGCTTGGCACAACGACGATGGTTTACTTTACTAGCAGGAAGTCCTAACATGCTTTTACTTCTTTACGATACCTCGAAGTTGTTTCTTTTAGTCCTTCCCGTCGATTTTTTACGTCGTATTCCTAACCACAGGAGTTAAAAGAAAAGTGTAACATTAACCGGCGACGGTCCAGCTACACAAAACCAAAACAACCGGGGACTTGTCTTGGCCATTGTAAGGTTTCCCTGAGTTTTTTCCGAAACGTTGTTTAGGCTACGCTCATAAACACAAAAGCAAACGCTGCCGTGACATGGAACTTGACTTTATAAAAATCGCATATTATTTTCATTTATTCAGTAAAACGTGTTATGAGAAAGTATAGGATGTAAAAAAAAAATTAACTCCGGTATAGCGATATCACAGTCGTGAACAAATCATCCTTATGAGTCAATTCGTTTCAATGAATCAGTTCAAGACGTTCACTGCTCAAAAGATTTGTTCGCCAATCAGCCCAAACAACTGAGAACTCAGAAGCCGGAAGTATAAACTTTATGAAAAAACAGACCGATAATTATAATTCCAGCAACTTTAAATAACTTATTTTGCATTTACATTAAGAGATACTTACATTTGTATAAAAAATACCGAGTGAACGGAACGACTTACTGAATCGGTTTTGAAATGATTCTTTAAAATGAACCATTCAAAAGAACCGATTCAAATATACGAGTAAACGCGATAATTGGCTCCGTGGCAAATGTGACGTAAAAGTCCCATCCAAAATAACAAAAGGGGTGGCACAGTTTCCTCAGAGGTAAATAGATCAGCAAAATGTAACTTTTACTATTTCAAATAATCAAGAGATGGCTTAAAAGAGAAAATTCATACAGAAAAAGGTTTGTGTTTCTTTGGAAAATGAAATGACGACACTCTTCTGTACGTTACTTCCCCGAGAGTGAGCTTAATGGTATGAGCCAACAGAAGGCCCTACTGTACTGCTCTGTGGGAAACTGATGGCTGGCTTTGACCACTTCAGCATTTAGAGATCGTGATGTGCTCTTCGGCATAGGAGAATGTGTTTTTTTCCTACGGAAACTTAGATATGCTGTATAACGTTACATGTTTTCCGTCTCTAAAACTTAGCGTTTGCTGTTCACTTTGAAAAAATTCCCCAAATCCAACCGTAACAAGGTGGAAACAGCAGCAGCCAGAGGGACACCGGATGGCTCTACTGACATAGTCATGCTGGCGAGCGTCAAAACAAGTGCATCTCGCCACTGACACGCAAACCACAGGTTGGGTAAGAGAGATTGATCGTGGTAAAACGATAAGAATAGGAGAACATTAATTATGCCTTCGTAATCTAAAAGCAAATGGGACCTAAGTAGCCGGACGTTTACAGTGGGACAATGAGAAGTGGGGCGGGAAGCATATTGGATATTAAAACATCATGTGTCTTTCATAAAGTATGATTCTGTAATGGTGCTGTATTTTGCAAAAAATGGCGGAATATGAAGTATTAATTATTTAAAACAAAAAGACAGTACAAGTGTTTAACTTTTATAACATGTCTGTTACAGAAGGTAGGTTTACTAATTTTTATTGAATTAATTTTTATGAGCTGTAAGTGAGTTTAAATGTAAGGCCATAATTAGCCTAAAAAGTGTAGTTTGTGTAATTTTTAGTCCAATAAATTAAACATATTGTAAGCAGAAAATGACAATAAATAAATAAATAAACAATTAAAATAATATATGAAAACATGGAACGAAAGTGGAAAACTGCTGGACATAGAATTCAAAATGGGGAGGAAATCATGGATTTAGTATTGGACAGAGCTAAATATATATTTTATTAATTAAATTTAAATGGTTTAGTAATAATAATTATTATTTTATATTTGTTTATTCTTATTATTATGCTGTTGTTTTATTTAAGTGCAAATGCATTGAAATTCAGTGCAGTAGATTATGTCGTAATTGTTAAGTGCAGTAAAGTATGTCAAAACATCTTTGATGTGGGATGGGCTGGGGATCTACAGATGTCTTATTTGTTTGGCCAAGTGAATTGTACCACATAGAATTTTTTTGCCTTGCCCAGGGGTGAAATAAAAGAGCTATTGTTATTTAATTAAAAGGAAAAGGATCTGGTTACATCTCCAGCCTGTGGTTGTTTGGTGGCAACTGAACTCCGTCGGTCCGTCACCCTGGTGACAGGTGAACTTTGCGTTCGTATATGTAGATCACCTGCCCATACGTGCAGATCAAACATGTGATCTAAACTTGGATAACACAGTAGGCAAGACGTCACTTTTCAAACCATGTGTCATTAAGCTTATCTGTTGCCTCAGCCTTCAAACAAAGGAAATGTCTTATATGCATTAACACTGTTATCTATTTTGCCTTTTTTCAGAGCATTCGGGGAGGCGATTTTTATGGTTTTTGGTTTGGACTGGCGATCCAGCAGCTCGACTATGGATTTAAATGACAGCACGTCACTGGCTGAGCTCATGAGCCGATATGTGTCTACAGAAACAGGATTTGGTGTCCCAAAGGATGGCTGGCGGATATGCCTGGCACACGAGTTTAAAGAGAAGCGGAAACCATTTCAAGCCAAGGATGTCTCATTGTCCAACATGATCGAGCATCTTTCTCTTGGGGTCAGGTATGTTTAACAAATAATTTTTCAGTAGAAGAGCCTCAGATCCACTTGGTCATTCATTTAGTAGTCCTCACTTCATCTGCAGGAAACACAGTATACTAAAGAGTAGATTTGGTTTACATCAAAAGCTGCCAAAATAGACCATCACGCACATATCAGTGGCCTTCTTCTCTATACGAATATGCATGGTTAAAACGGGAACAGGAAATATTGTTCAGTGGTTATATTTTGACCACAGACGGACATGTTTTTATTCCCTTCTTCTGCTAAAACCTTCTTGGATCTTAGCGGCTTTATTCAGTAAATCATGTTTCATAGTTATCCAATAATATCTTCATAAAATGTTTTGACGGCTCAATGTGTTTATTGCATCTCACATACTAGTTAAACCAGAAATCTGAGCATGTGGATGATTTGTGGGTGACCTGCAGGCAAATTGTGTAGCCTGTGTATTTGCTTGGTTCAGGTGGGGCTGTTTTTCCTCTCTAACTAGTTAAACTGTTACACTATAACTAATACATTTCAATAAACTTCCTCAATTTGTATCCATTTAATCATATAAATCAACCTTTGGATTGTACTTCTACGAACAGAGTGATAGCTTTTGACCTGGGTTTATATTCTGGATTTAGTTTTGTGGTTATTTGTGAGTGAACTATTATTTTATCTCTATAGCTGCACTGAAATTGTCTGCTGTGGCAGGTTAATCAGTGTCGGTAACAGTCAATATTGACCCTCTGTGCTGTGCATGTTAATGTTTGACACAACAACTGTCATGAGCCTAATAAATCTTTACTGTACGTTCCCATTTACACAAACGGTCCTCTTGTGTATATGAATACTGTATTCATGTTGCTTAACCTTCACCACACTTGATTGATTCCTCACTAGCATACAAGCATAGAGGCGTGGCTGGCGTCTATGATAACCATATGCAGTCATTCATTGAAACCCTTGATAGTAGGTGAGCTTGGCATTTTTTTGAGGTGAGAAAAATATAGTTTTGTTATCATTGTTTAATTTATTTTCCCTCAATACATCATGATCTTGCCAAGTATCCAGTGTATCCAGAGACAGTTCAGTGCTTTTTCAGCCTATCCCATGATGCCATCTGCCCTTTTATGTTTGGGTGAAACAGTCTCTGTTTCTAGGCGCTCTTGTGCTGAGTGCAACAAGACTGAAAACAGCTTTGTGTGCAGTATTGCAGGAGAATGAGTGAGGCAGAAATAATGAGTTGGATGGAGAGTTTTGGGAGTGACTAAAGTGGAGATGTTGTATATGTATGTGGAACAGAGGTTCATTATTAGGACTAGCATTGGTGTGAAGCGATAAAGTTTGGTATATTTAACAAAACTCTGCTACAAATCGTGACCGTTCACCAATAGCAGTTCAAGGCTATAACCGTGTGTGACAGAGAGATTTCTTCCTTGCTTTGTCTGAGCAGGTATCTGAGATGGTGGTACAGAAAGACCCAGGTGGAGAAGAAGGCTCCTTTTATTGATATGTTTCGGGCTTTACCATTGAGACAAATATATGGTAAGCACAACGACAAACAAAAACATCAAAGCACAACAGGATAGTTCATTAATTGCTCACTCTCACTGGTGATCCAAACCCACAAGGCCTTTGTTCGTCTTCAGAACACAAATTATAGTGTATTTATAATGAAATCTGAGAGCTGTGCAAGGTCAGAAATATTCCCAGGCCCAGAAACGCATCTGCAAAACAGTCCATGTGACATCATTGGTGCAACCGTAATTTTTACGAAGCTTCGAGAACACTTTTTGTGCACAAAGAAAAAAAAAGACTGTATTCTACAATTCTCCTCCTCCAAATCACATCTTCCTTCATTATCGGAAGTACCTTTGCACGTGAACAACACTGAGCCTTGTTTACATGCAGAGGAAAGCAATGCATATGTGTGTGTGTACTCTCAGTGCAATATGTGATTTGGAGGAAAGGAGTTGTTGAATAAAGCTCTTATTTTTGTTTTCTTTCTGCACAAAACGTATTCTCATAGCTTCATACATTTGCGGTTAAACCATTGACATCATAAAGACAATTTTACCAATTGGACCTGGGAACGTTTCATTTACATTGCTACCTTTGGAGGTTCAGAATGCTCTCAGATTTCAAAAATGTCTTCATTTGTGTTCTGAAGATGCCTTACATATTTGTACTTGCGTTATTTATATGCAATAAATGTATTGCATATCTGGAACGACATGAGAGTGAGTAATTTTAGTTTTTTGGTGAACTATCCCTTTAAAATGACCCAGCGTAACGGAGGACATGTTTTGTGCAGGTGCTCCTCTCGGTGGTATTGGTGGAGGCAGTATCACACGTGGATGGAGGGGAGATTTCTGCCGGTGGCAACTAAATCCTGGAATGTACCACTACAAAACCGTTATTGCTAACCAGGTAAAGAACTAGCGTCATTCAGTACAATGCCTAAAAAATCCATACCACTGTTCAAATTTGGGGTTAGTAAGATTTTTATTATTTTAAATAGATTATTACTTTTATTCGGCAAGGTCACATTGAGTTGGAGTGTGACAGCAAAAGATTTCTATTTCAAATAAGAACCTTTCTTACACAATTCAAACCTTCTGTTCAACTGCAGCATTGATAATGATGATTTTGAGCATCAAATCAGCATATTAGAATGATCTCTGAAGGATTATGTGACACTGAAGACTGGAGTAAATGCTGCTGAAAATTGCAGCCTTGGTAAAAAAAAATCTTACCAGCCCCAAACATTTGGACTGTAGTGTTTAGTATTTAGAAATTAGTGACTCAGTTGGTCTGTTGGTACTGTATGTATAACACAGTTCTGGGCAAGTGTGTGTTGTTATCCAGTTTATGCAGGTGTTCAGAGCTACCCTTCACCTAGTTTAAGTCTATTTTACCCCCCTCTGTCTCCTAGTTTACAGTGTGTCTGCGCAGGGGTGGACAAACAGTATATCAGCAGGTGTTGTCTACAGAGCGACCCCCGACTCTTCAGGGCTGGAACTGGGGTTATTGTGGTGAATACGCCTTTTACCATGCTCTGTACCCACGAGCCTGGACAGTCTACCACCTGCCTGGCCAAAATGTCACTCTCACCTGCAGGCAGGTGTCACCTGTCATCCCTGACGACTACAAGGTGACAAGCTTAGAATGTGTTTGATATTTAAAGCATATTGTTGCTTTTATTTAAAAATAATTTACATTGTATGACATGTTCTCTTTACACAAAAATGGATAACTGTTCAACACTAATAAACGTTTGCAGCTGTAATGGTTGCTGTTTGTTCTACTTACCCATCGCATGGATAAATAGCATTTTAAAATAGATTAAAAAAGTGATCATAATTCAGAATACTAGTGTATTTATGTCACTATTGCAGTTTCTCTTTTTCAGGACTCCAGTCTTCCTGTGGCTGTGTTTGTGTGGGACATTGAGAATAAGAATGACTATGCACTTGATGTTTCCATCATGTTCACGATGGTTAATGGCTCTGGCCATAAAGATGATAAGAGTGGGGGCCATTGGAATGAACCATTTCACCACCAAAAAGATGGAGAATCTGTGTCGGGGGTGTTACTCCATCACCAGACGCCTGTCAACCCCTACACTCTGTGTATAGCTGCAAGAGAAAAGGTAATGCACCAGTGTAAATCTAGAAGCAGCAGGTTTTGCCAGTAGTGAATGCCTAAAAAAAAACTGACAAAGCCCCTCTGCCAAACGGGTTTCACCATCACACCGCAGCTATACTGTGTGAGCTCTTGTTTCTCTGTGTAAATAAGAGCTTTGTAAGAGTGATCGCTTGTCGTTCACCACAATAAACTATGCTAAGATACTGCTAATACCATGTAAAGCAAATTAATACTTTTTAAAAGTTTTGTTGAGAAACAAGACTACAAAGACGGGTAAAGGTATGTTGATGGAATTCAATCTTGTTTTGGATCCCTTTATTTCTGGGGAAAAAATGGTTAAAACTATCTTCAGATGATCTTCTTTTATGTTCCACTGAAGAAAGAATGTCATACAGGTTCGAAATCACATAAGAGTGAGTTAGTGATGATAGAATTTGCATTTTTTAGACCCGAGTTATCCCTTAAAATCTGTGTAGATAAGCAGCTCACTGGGTTTTGAGATAGAGCTGTTGTTGATCCCCTCTTCATTTTAAGTTTCACTTTATTTTAGTCTGGCCAAGAGATCAGTCACCAGACGGCGTTTAGCCCAAAGGGAACCTGTAGTGCTCTGTGGAGTGACCTCATGACTGATGGACGGCTCGACTCGCCTAAGGACTCCAGCCTACCCACACAGAAAGGGGAGGAAGTGGCAGCAGCCCTGGCTGTGAGCTGCTCGGTGCCTGCTAACAGTCACAACAGTGTGGAGTTAAGTTTGGCATGGGATATGCCAAAAATCACATTTGGCTCCAGAGAGAGAATATATGAAAGGTATGTGTATATGCAGAATAGACCAAATAATAAATCCCTTTGAAAATGATAAATACATTACAGTCATGAATACTGATTTGGAATTTGTTGGTGGGAGGGACATTCTCACTCCAGAAAGCATTTGATTGGACAAATATCGGTATAGAGCAACGTGAGTCAATGATATTTTTGGCACATTTTCAGAAAAGTGAACAATTGTAAATTTATAATGTGAACGGTTTAAATTTCTTTCAGTTCAGTGAATCCAGATGAGTGTATATTGTAATGATTGAAAAACAAAAAAATGATCATCAGTGTTTTTTGACGTCTCCAATGTATAGTGAGACATAATAAATTCTCTATGTATTGCTCTCTAATTTCTTTGTACACGTTATGAGTTAGGTTAACCTAGCATTTGTTTTAGGTTTGTGTGTATAATAGGTGTCACAGAAAACCCTATTAAGGTATTGTTAATTTATTCTTTATACACTACTGCTCAAAAGCGTACGATCAGTAAGATGCTTTTAAAAAAAGAAACTAATACTTTTATGAATCAAGGATGCGTTAAATTATATTTCGGACAAATGCTGCTCTGTAGAACTGTCTACTCATCATAGAATATTGGAATAAATGTATCTGTTTCTATAAAAAGAACACTGTATTAGAATGATTTCTCCAAGAAATATGAGACTGAAGACTGGATTAATGGCTGCTAAAAATTCAGCTTTGGCATTCTAGAAATAATAATAATAAATATGTAATAATATTTGACAATATAACCAATTACAATTATGCAGCTTATGTGACTTTCAAAAATATGAACAAAACAGATCATGTGTTAATGTGTTAGAATTATAATGTGTTGGTGTATGTTTCTTTTATCGTCTCAAATGTTGACAAAAATGACTGTTAACAGATACATGCATTATTGATTTACAAGTTGATATAAGTTGACAGAAAAGTATTAATTATGAAGTAACTAAGGGCTTAAAAAGAGACACGATTTGATATGTCTTGCCATACTTCCTGTTTTAATAGGACACAGTGCTTCTATGCAATTTCATGAGAATTTTAAAAGGAAGTGTTGTGTATAAAAAGTAGTACTCTCTACAAGCTGCATGAAAAGAAGAGTCAACAGTCTTTATACATTCATTATAGAGCAGCAATGCCAATTTGTTTACTCTCAGAGAATCCAGTAGACGGTGCATAAATGCTACAAATGGAAAAAAAGTCATTATTTTAATTCGCCTTACATTAATGAGAATTGGGGGAAGTGTGCTTTTTTGTTATTTGAAGATCTTAATGGTCCTAGAAATATGCTTCATTTTGTTTATAGACTATATCATTGCATTTGAAATGATGAAATAATTTGCTTTTATACTGTGAAATAATAACAGTGTGTGTGTGTGTGTGGTGTTTCAGGAGATACACACGTTATTACGGCACCAAGGGAGATGCTGCCCCATTTCTGTCTCACTACGCGCTCACACACTACAGTAAATGGGAGGAGAGCATTGATGAGTGGCAGAGGCCGATTCTGCAGGATGGGTAAAAACAAATACCATTTTCCCATGAATATTAAGCTTCAGGCACATCACCCTGTCCTATCTGGCTCATTTGTGTGACTATCGTTCATCTAAAAGACTGTAAGCAAGCAGTCCTCCTTCCTGCAAAGAGATTTGACTATTTGAACGAACCAAATAGTCATGAATTTGATCTATTACAGTATGTGTACAGACCTTTATATGCCATTTTGCATGTATTAATCATTTTGTTTTCCACAATCCCCTTCATACTGTTGAGTGCACTAAATACAATTGTGTATGCTTTTTGAGTGGTATTGGACCAGTCACATGCAACATACGAATTCTAGGTGTCCATCTATTGTTTCAACATAAGGCAGTTATTCTTTCCAGTTGTTAGTCTGATTAATCTGTTGGTATTTGCCCATTTTGAGATCAGGTGTATTGACGATGTCCATTGCCAGTTGTGTTTAAGTTGTGTAATGTACTGGACAAACAACTTTTTTTTTATATTACTAAATATTGTGTGAAATAAAGGTTTACTCAATGTATTTCAACATCCATTCTGTGTGTTTCATAACCGTTAGACCAAAACACTGTGTTGTTCTAGGTCTCTTCCAGCTTGGTATAAGTCGGCTCTGTTTAATGAGCTGTACTTTGTTGTGGATGGTGGAACCGTGTGGGTGGAGCTTCCAGAGGACGCTGATATTAGCGGTGGGCTTCGTCCTGAGGATGGGGGGCTTCCAGCCCAGCCTGAAGTTGTCAAGGAGTACGGCCGATTTGCTTACCTAGAGGGTAAGAGAGTAGGGCTGTAACATTCAACATTAACTTGCAAACTAAACTAAAGATTTGTTTAGAACAGGTTTATTACATTTGATTTGACTGTATAATTTTATGTATGGCATGAAACATGTAACCAGCATTGCATACTATTATTTATATAATATTATAGTATTCATTTTGAATTACCTTATTTGAATGAATAAATTTTTTTGTGTGGGTAGGTTTGTTTTAGTGATGTAGTGATGTTTTTTTTTATTTAATTTGTTTAACTTTTATTAATTTTAGTACTTCAACTAAAAGTCTTCTTTAACATTTATCTTTGTTAGCTGCCAAATTTTCATATTAAATTTATATTTTATTTAGTTTCAGCTTTATTTCAAATGCTGAACATGAATTTGAATAATTTTCTGTTTAAATTCAGAATTACACTTTATCAGTTCATAAATTCTGCATCTCTCGCTCCAGGTCAGGAGTATAGGATGTATAACACATATGATGTGCACTTCTATGCTTCATTTGCTCTCATCATGCTCTGGCCCAAGCTGGCTCTGAGTGTGCAGTATGATATTGGTAAGCTAAGCTCACATTGAATTTTTAATTCTTTATTAAGGATTTATTTTTAATATTTTTTTTCACATACTCTTTTGCATTCTTTCTTTAATTACACTTTTTTTCCTCTCTCCCTCATAATCAGCTGGTAGTGTCGTCCAACACGATCCTACAGAGAGGTTAAATCTAATGAATGGCCGATACTCACCAGTCAAGACCCGTGGTGTTGTACCTCACGACATTGGAGACCCTGGTGAGTTGTGCATACTAGTATACCATGACATCACATGTTAAATTTGTCAAAGAGTTCACCTAAAATGGAAATTGCCATCATCTTGAACCCCGTAATATATTTGTTGCATAAGTTAGATTTTTATCTTAATGTTAATATGTGTAACACTTTCAAATTATAGCTAGCAGATCTTTGCTTTTCACCTCATTTTATTAATACAGTATGTCAATAAAATCTACTCTTTGATTTTTAAACAGATGATGAGCCATGGGTTCGTGCCAACGCATACTTGATCCACGATACAGCTGACTGGAAAGATCTGAACTTGAAGTTTGTGCTGCAGGTGTACCGAGACTATTACCTGACCCAGGATGAGCAGTATCTGAAGGACATGTGGCCCATATGCCAGGTAAATTTTTCTAGATTGTATTTTAGTATTTTGTGTAAAATTATATCCTCTGTATATGTAAATGTAAAAGAGACATTACCCCAAAATCTGATGTTCTGGTTTATTTAGACCGTTATGGAAATGGAGTTGAAATTTGATAAGGATGGAGATGGGCTGATAGAAAATTCTGGCTATGCAGACCAGACATATGATGGATGGAAGGTGACAGGACCCAGGTTAGAACTGAGGAGGATTTTATTTGATCTATTAAAAAAAAAAAATATATATATATATATACACAGTGAGGTCTATAAGTATTTGATCACCCTGTGATTTTGCAAGTTCTCTTACTTAGAAATCATGGAGGGGTCTACAATATGTGCACTTCCACTGTGAGAGACAGAATCTAAAAAGAAAAATCCAGAAATCACATTGTATGATTTTTTTTTTACAATTTATTTGGGAATTACTGTGTCAAATAATTATCATCCAGATTTTTGACCCTCAAAGACCTGTTATTTTAAATAGTTCAGCTACACTCTGCTCATGATGCTAAATTAGTAGCACCTGTTTGAGGTCATTAGCTGTCATAAAGACACCTGTGCACCCCACAATCAGAAAGTCTAAGTAGCAACATGGGCAAAACCAAAGAGCTGTCAAAAGACACAAAGCTTCACAAAGCTGGAAAGGGCTACGGGGCAATTGCCAAGCAGCTTGGTGAAAAAAGAACAACTGTTGGAGCAATTGTCAGAAAATGGAAGAGGCTAATGATGACTGTCAGTGTCCCTCGGACTGGGGCCCCACGGAAGATCTCTCCTCATGGGGAATCAATGATGCTAAGAATGGTGAAGAATCAGCCCAGAACTACACGGAGGAGCTGGTCAATGCCGTGAAGAGAGCTGGGACCATCGTGTCCAAGGCTGTTATCAGTAATACACTAAGACGTCATGGTTTAAAATCCTGCATTGCACGAAAGGTTCCCCTGCTGAAGTCAGCCCATGTCCCGGCCCGTAAGAAGTTCTCCAGGGACCATCTGGAGTATCCAGAGAAGTTATGGGAGAAAGTCCTGTGGTCAGATGAGACCAAAGTAGAACTTTTTGGTCTTAACTCCATTTGCCGTGTTTGGATCATCCCATAATACCATACCTACAGTGAAGCATGGGGCTGGAAGCATCATGCTCTGGGGGTGTTTTTCTGCACGGGGGACAGGATGACTGGCAGATGGGTCGTGGCTGGGTTTTCCAACATGACAATGAGCCAAAGCACACAGCCAGGAAAGCCAAGGAGTGGCTCTGTAAGAAGCATATCAAGGTTCTGGAGTGGCCTAGCCGGTCTCCAGACCTAAATCCAATTGAAAATCTTTGGAGGGAGCTGAAACTCAGTGTTGTTCAGCTACAGCCCCGAAACCAGACAGATCTAGAGAAGATCTGTATGGAGGAGTGGGCCAAAATCCCTCCTGCAGTGAGTGCAAACCTGGTGAAGAACTACAGGAACCATTTGACCTCTGTAATTGTTAACAAAGGCTTCTGTACCAAATATTACAAATTTTAGACTGAAGTGATCAAATACTTATTTGACACAGTAATTCCCAAATAAATTGTTAAAAAAAGTCATGCAATGTGATTTCTGGATTTTTCTTTTTAGATTCTGTCTCTAACAGTGGAAATGCACCTATGCTGAAAATTGTAGACCCCTCCATGATTTCTAAGTAAGAGAACTTGCAAAATCACAGGATGATCAAATATTTATCGACCTCGCTGTATATATGTAATACAGATGCAGATTTCAATGTCTAGGGTACAATTTCCCCTAATTCAACTAAGTGACAGCGATGGCTGTCCTTCTGCCTCCACAAAACATGATCTGATGCAATAGATTGGCACGTGTCCAGCATTAGAGCTCAGCAAAGAGAATCTCCCTAGAATCAGACGTACGACTCCATCTGCCAAATGTACCCACATATGTAGAATGATGTTCATCTGATGTACGGGATAATAAAGTTTGTAGGCTATGCAGTATTTTGGCTAGAATGCATGCAAAACACACATATGTGCTTGATCCTCTCCCAAGTAAAGATTAAGCTGCACGTCTGCCATATTTATGTGATCTGTGATGAGCATGATGTCACCAACATTAAAGCACCTTCTGCTGCATAAGTGACCATCAAAAATGTCACACTCAGCAAACTAAGACACGCACAGGGAAATCACACTCATATATGCATGCATGGGTGTATCAAGTCACATCACTTCGAGTATACACTATGAAAAATAAAGGTTCCAAAAAGGCTTCTACAGCCTGATGCTTTTTTAGAAAACTATCTGTACTGGTGCTTCTAAGAACCCAGCATGGCCTACTTTTGTTAATGGAAGATATTTACAACCAACATGCTGACCAGCATCCATCATTGAGACACTTTTATCTTCAATTCTTCAATTCTAAATTTGTGTACTTTATTAGACATTAATTGGTAGACTTGAGGCTTGTGATTTTTAAAAATATTTTTATCAGATGCCTGATACTTGCGTTCTGACATTTAATGCATAGGATCCATTGATGAATAAATGATGTGATGCTAAATTTTTCCATATCTGTTCCAACAAAGACGGCCTGAGAGTGAGTCAATTTTCCGAAATTTTACATTTATATAGTAGATAATACATGTTTAATTAATAAGGCAGACAAGAGGGACAGAAAATGTGAGAATATTTTTTTTTTTTGCTGAACACAAAAGAAGATAAAGTAAAAGGCCACCAGCAACTGTTTGGTTACCAATCAATATCTTCTTCAGTGTTTAACAGTCGAAATAAACTTGTACAGCTTTTGGAACGACTCCATTTTTGGGTGAACTATCCCTTTAAAGAGTTCTTAAGTCACAGATTTATTTCTCTTAGTTTAAACAACAAAGCTTAAAAAGGTTCAATTTAGTCAGTCTTCTGAAAGAGTTATGTGTGCTGACTAAACAAAAACTGCCACTCAAGAGTACTCAGGCTGAAGTCCTAATAGTAATGGATGCGTCCTCACACACACACACAAAGCAGTGTAACTTTCCAAATTACAGCTGCCCAGTTTTTCTCAAGTACAGGGGCATGCACGCACACACTTTTAAAGATAGTGGTAGAGAGGGTGCATATACTTATACTGTCTGAAATTATATGTACTGAACAAGTATAAAAACTTTGATTTTACCTTTCAACAAAAGCGGCTCTGCAGAATGTTGGATGAATTATTGAAACACTCGACAAAATAAAACACTTTATTTAATGAATCGGTGTCTTGGCATGCATTCTAGCTAACTCAGTGCTGAGACCACAGAGTTATGGAGGTTTCGCCCTGACTGATTAAAAGAGAGTAACATTAGAAAGAGGCCTTAACAGCAGTGGATTAAATACAGAATGTGTGGCATATGTTAAGATTTCAGTGAGAGATATTATTGTGTATCATATCAAATGCTATGCAGCTGTTGGTGATGTAATGTTTATACATACTTAAATGTTTGCCATTTTACTCTAGGCAATATATTACTGTATTCTTTTAGGAAAAATATGCATTCAGCTAAGCCGACGGTTCTCAACAGACATACTGTAATAAGGGAGAAACATCCATGAATAAACCACTAAAGGCCTGAACAGCAGGTGGCTGTTGCAATTTTGTGTAGTGTGCAAAATTTATTCCAATATGTTTTGTATTCATCAAGTCATACTACATCAAAATGCTAATGCAGCCCATAAATGTTAACAAGGGTACTTATTCAGTCGGTCTCCCTTTCTGTTCTGTTTGTTAGTTTTAGAGAAGTTTGGGCATTTTTCCTTTTGCCAGGCTGAGAGACCAGAACAAACCATCATTCTAGACCTCTGAAAACCAGTAAACCAGCAAAGGCCGGTTAATTATGTTTTGACAATATTTTGTAGATTTAAGATTGTGACACAAGGTCCTTTCTAAACTGTGAATATTCTAAAAAAGGTTTTCATTTCGACCTGCTATCTTTCACGGTTTTGTGTACTGGTTTAGATGTAAACTGGATGAAACGGTTAAATGTGTGAACTGATTAGTGGAAATCCCCAGATCAGATGCAGGGCGAGTACAGAATTCTCACTCTTGCTGTGCAGGAATCCATCCACATAAAAATAATCACAGTTGATGTTGAGTTCCTCACATACAACAAATGAGAAGACAACATAACCCTAATGATAAGAGCACTTCAACTGAAGCATATGTCAGATATGTGTCAGGGTGCCTTCCCTGAGCTTCAATCAATCGATTATGCCAGAAAAAAAGACTGTATTGACACTGTAATCAATGTAATCATACATACATGCATACACCTACATCTGGTATACTTAGACCTCCATAGTTCATACCTGTGTATCTACACAAAAGCACATACAGCCATCTCTACATACACAAATGGAGTTATTTATGATATCCAGTTATGGAAATATATAATTGTTTCACACTGCATTTTTTCGAGGTAACCTAATCAATTAAAAAAATCTCACATTCTGAAAACAGAACTTTTATATTTGCTACTATGTATAACAATGATTTTCTTTACAAAACATTTTGTTCACAGAATGCTTTGGAATTGGAAAACACAGTTATCAAATGTATATATATGCTCCACCATATATACTAGACATTACGTGTATATAGTCCCATTATACCTCAAACTCTGAGAACAGTTTCTGTTAGTTGCTATTTATGTTAACAACAATTCATGAAAACACTCCATATATGCATTAAAGAAAAGGTTTTAATAAATGAGCCAGTTCAGACAAATTGATCAAGGCAACACATATAATTGCAACTGTTATGAAACATGAATATTAAAATAAACATTTTGAACTGCAGAGTTACATAAATATACCTAAATAAAATCCTTAGAGTCATATGCAGCACATTCAACATTAAAGAAAGTTACTCTTCCCAGTATAAATATATAAAACAAAAGAATTCTGCGCTTCAATAAATCCACTGTGGCACTACGGCTACGGCTTCATTTGAAGTAAACCGAATCATTATTATACTCAAATGTAGTCTAACTGAAAAGTTCTTCTAGAAAATAGGCATACAGCATGTGCTTTATTAAATCTGCATCAGCCTGTGTAGCTGCTGTCGAACAACAGCAGTATTGAGGGAAGACAGGAAGCGAGGTAATTCCCCTCTGAGAAGTTCTTCTAAAGGAACAAACTGCAGAATCTGCCTCCCCAGCTCAAGCTTAACTTTTTTCATCTTCTCTAACACGTCTCGGAGAAAGTCCAGCAGCCGAGGTAGTGCTGATGGCGGAGAGAAACCTACACAGACAAGAGCTGCAGGGGGCCAACCAGACGAGCAGCGGAATGTGATGTAACGGAAGCACAGGTGGAGTGTGAAAACCAGGCCGGAGGTGAAACGTGTCAAGGCAGAACATAAGGGAATCACAAGGGCTGATCCCTGACGCTGTTTCTGCAGAGCTAAAAGCACAGTGTTCAGAAGCTCGAATTGATAGTCTGGTTGTCCGTCGTGCAACGTGGAATCCTGTACCTCACAACATGAGGGCCCTTGCAAAAACTCTGGCTGCAGTTTAACGCCGACAAGTTTGCAAGACTGATTTCCCAGCACCAAACAAGACGTCACATCAGGATAGCTGCAAATCTCAGATAAGATGCCTACAAGGGAGTCAAGGCTGCAGGAGCTGCATACTGGCATAGCTCCACCAGAATGACTCCCCTCTTTGACCCTCAGGTTCTCTTCCAGAGCTTCATTCAGAAAGTCTAGCATATCTTGGTCACAGAAGGTGGAACTGCAGACTTTCGGCAGGGCAGCGCCTTCAAGGGCAAACCAGGCTCCCAAATCACACTCATCCAATGGGCCACTAAGTACATTCTCACACCCTTCTTTCCCCGCATAATGCTGCTCTATAAATTCCCTATAATTTCCATGGGCAAGGCGCTGCTTCCATCCCTGAAGTTCCATCTCCTTGCGTTGATTGAAAGAGCCCATTTGCTTCCTTTCACAGAGTTTTACCCATTTTGCCACGCCACCACGGCAAACCCAGCTTTTCCGGGGGAGGTAGTGAACACTGAAATGTTTCGTATAAAACTCTGCAGCACATTCCCTGAGCTGCTCCAACCACCTGCGCTGTTCTACGCTCATGCATACAAAAAGCTTAAGGTTCTCCTGGATTGTGTTAACTTGCAATGCGTGGAAAAAAGTGCATATCTCTTCATGCTGGCTTAGAAACGAGTCTGGAATGCAGCGACGGGGAAAAAGTGCCACTGTGGATGCCAAGTCTGGTCCGTAATTACGGATTAACTTTGAAAGCAACGGCCGAATTTGTTCTTTGGCCTGATAGTCCAAGCACACTATATACAGTTCTGAATTTCCAGACTTGCTGGTGCCTGGTTTGAAGACGTTCACTGAACGGAAGCAGCATGCAAGGAGATAAAGCAGACAGACAGATGAGTGTTCAAATAGTGTGAACATCTTCAGGACAAACGAGCCTCCAGTTCCTAACAGCAGAAGCGCACAAACAGCTTCGCAATATTGGAGCGGGGCAACTAATCTCTCCTGTTCCCCTGGGTCTCCCTGACAGTCAAAGCTTCCATCTGCCGTAACTAAATCAACACTGCGCATGTTGCTCACAAATCTCGGCAGTTCCAGCAGATGCTTCTGAAGCATTATGTCACCTGTGTTGTCGGATCCAAAGAACCACCAAGGAAGAGTGTGTGTGATGAGTCTGTCATCAGTAATGGTGCAACCACGTCCGTTGGCTTCATAGTATGGGTTTAGAGTGTTCGCAATCCAGCTCCAGTCACAATGCAGGCCACTCGTCTTGAGGAAGTGATTTAGAGCTGATATGAAGGCACCAGGGGCTTCACACAGGTGTATGGAGTTCAACTCGCCACTCCTCAATGCATTGTCAGGCAGAAGTTTAAAAGTGCCTAGGATCTCATAGAACTTGGCCCAAGCCTGGGTGCACAGCTCTGCGTTGGTTGTGGAGCGAAGGTGGGCTGTGACACTACCTGCTCGGTTGGTGAAACAAGTATGCTGGTGCCATACTGAGAGTTCTTTATCACTGAGTTGATTCTTCACTTCATTTAGTGAGTGTTTCAGAGCCTGCAAATGTGGGTGACTCACATGAGGATCACAGAGCACCACACTTGGGTCAGGCAACGTCCATTCTCCTCCAGCAGGGGGGACATAGCTTCTGACCTTGTTGAAGAGCTGGTGAATCTCCACCTGTACTTCCTCGCTACATGTTTCAAAGGCATCTGATTTTGCTGGTGCCGTTCTTTTTCTCACTCCTCGGCCCCGGTTCATCCTTCAAAACTGTGTTTTGCGACATCAATCATTCAAAAACTGTAGAAGACAAGGATAGTCAATCAAGAATATTCATAAGCAGTATAACATGGCAGAATATAAGAGTTTAAAGTAATAGCTCAACAAACAAAACTTATTTCATCATTTACTCCAAACACGTTTCATCTGCGAAACACGAAAAGAAAATGGTAACAGTTTTAGTTTTAATTGACTTCCATCGTATGTTGGAAAAAGCATTACACAAAATATATTGTTCTATGTATCACAGAACGTCAGTCATACAGGAATAAAATAGCATGACTGTGAGTAAGTGATGACATATTTTGAGTTATTCTTGAGTTAACTATCCCATTAATTTTAATACTAGTAAGCAATTAAAGGGATAGTTCTGAAAATGAAAATTTTATGTTTATTTGCTTACCCCCAGGGCATCCAAGATGTAGGTGACTTTGTTTCCTCAGCAGAACA
>JAUMHQ010000059.1:7594608-7610221 GCA_032361165.1 Enteromius paludinosus
GAAAACCCAGAGTTTCCCTTATCTCAGGGTTAACTAACTCAGAGTTTTCACTTAACCTCCTTTGAGAAATAGGCCCCAGGATTAGTGGGTTCATAATTAGCTCGATGATCTGATCTTGGATGTATAATTTGATCTTGGATGTAGATAGCGACGTACAAAGAACGAGCCCCTGGGACGAACTGTTACGGCCTTCCCAGGCAAACACATCATTGGCACGCACACACAAACCACACACATAACAGCTACAGATAGACATATATACATATATACACACACATATATATATATATATATATATATATATATATATATAAAAATAACTTCTGTACAGTGGTGTACCTTGATAGCGTCTGGGAGCACTTGAAGTAGCTGACTTCCTGTTATGGCTGTCATGTAATGCTGGGTGATTATTTGCCTTCAGTGTGTCTGCAAAAATAAGAAGAGAGAAATAAACTGGTTGACTAAAATGTTCAATGATCTCTTAGGCAAGTCATTGGACAAAAATGTGATTATTTGAACAGGTCTTTAATTCTAGGACCCAGCCAAAATCCATCCCTCATTCAAAGTCATCGAAGCTTGACAGTATTTTTGCAGCTTTCCTCTTCAACTAACCAACGATAACAAACTCATCCTGCATTTCTCACCCAGATTTGGCAGTTCCACTCCCCACGCCTGTGCGGCATGCTCCAGCAGCCGGCATGTAATCTGCCGGTGGGCGACAGCATTCCAGTGCACGCCATCCTGCATACGATGCTGCAGGCTGAACCGAAACTGAAAGTGCAGATCTAGCACATCAAAGCCATACTCATTAGCAAGAGTGGCTCCGAAGTAGTTTGCTTCGATCACATCAAATCTCAAAGAGGGACCCAGTTGTTGGATCTGAATTTGTGGGCAAGATGGGGAAAAAGTCCAGGATTATCGATTCTCATCATCACTTGTTAGAGAAGGTTAGTTCTCTGCCATACAGTTTTTTGTAACCCACCTCTGGAACCAAGAATCCACCCACAATCTTCTTTCCCAACGGCATGGTCATGTTCCATACAACCAGGCTTTCTGTGGGCAGAATGGCCTTCAGTTTACTGAAGAACGTGTTGAGGTTGCTTTTATATTCGGTCGGCCAGTCACGGCTGTACCTGTACATTGCAGAAAAACATGTCAATTGAAAAACACTTGTGACATTCTAAATACCTTATGGCTGTAAAAAAAAAAAAAAAAAACTGTAAAGAATACTCCCACCTTGATATGTCCCACACACAAGAATTGATGATGACTAGGTCTGGTTTCATTCCGGTTTCAAAGTCATTCAAGATGCTGGCCATATAGCGTGAAAACACACGCGTGACAAAATAGAAACGGATCAAGTGGTGATCCGTTCTATACTGTCGCACTTCTTTATAGGCAGTGCCATTATTCATTTCTGCAAGTCTGCCACCTTCAACCAGAGAGTCTTGCTCAAAGGAAAGCTCACCCTAGAAAAGACAGACGCGTTACACATTTCTTGAGCTATACTGAAAAAAGGAAACCATATTATGGGTAACCATATTCACACATGTATTGATCAAACTCTGTACATTAGAGTGTTTTGCCAACATCTTGATGATGAGAACCATAGATAGCTGAACCTTTGGATATGGTATCTGGTCATGAGATTGTCAACCAGCTATAATTTCCTAAACCCATCCCGACAACACTAAAATAGCAAGGCTAGCTGGTACTGTAATGTTAGCTAGTTTGTTGTTGGAGCCTACCATTAAACACACACACACTTTCGCTTTCAGACAAATATATATATATATATATATATATATATAAAAGAGGAATAATTCTTGAATTTATACACTTCAAAAGATTAGTAAAAAGAGACGCCAATCCAGATAACGTTACTGACCTTGCTTTTTAGCTGTGATACACTTAAATACCCATCTCTCCTCAGAGTGAGAACTAAATCCTTGTACACTGAACGCTGAACTAGAGAGAAAACAGTCTTATTAAAATCATTTACGCCATTTTCAATCCCAATACCTATTCATTTTCGGAAGGACTCACTTGAATCGCCTAAGACCACAACGAACTTGTTGTGGAGCAGTTGGTTGACAGTGCGCTGAGTCACAGGCCTCATCGTGATCTTACTACAGCCGTCTCGATTAATATCACAGTAATTAACCGAAAAGCACACTTTGTAACTTTAAAACAAACAACAATAAGATATGCAGTGTTCGAACCTTCAAGCTCGGGTTACTAGCATCAAACAAACAACTACTTAACAAGACCGTTAACAAGAGCGGGTAACGTTAGTAAGTTAATGAGATCTGAGGAGGACCTGCTGTGAACTGACGCGGTGGGATATTGCCTCCCTCGCGGTTAATATGCACAAAACATGTATGCCTGACTTCCTGTGTAAACCGTAATTTTTTTTAATATTTCCGACAGTTTCCGAAAATGCCAGAGAAAACACCTTATTTTTGTAAGGTAAAAAAAAAGTTTAATTTATTTAGATTCAGTGCATAATATTTTAGATTAAATAGAACGGAGAAATTAATTTAAAATACTGGTGCTGTGGGAAAACACAATTAAAAATCAACATACCTACCCAAAATTAGCTTATAAGTGTCGCTTTTTAATCACAGCAGCTATTTGATTGTATTTAATTCACTAAAATATATTGTGAGCTATTAAAATATGATATAGCCTACTTCGGTATATGAAAATATATAATAGGCTACGTGAAATATAAGATTTAGCTGTTTAATGTGCTTTTTTTCTCTCTTGGAGTGGGTTTGTAAGCTTATATTGATAATTTTGCACCTTTTATGCAAAAAAAGCAGTGCTGGTTTCAATATATCTTCCCTAACAGTAGCATATCTTGATTAATAATCTTTTATTCAGTTGAATTTGCTTTCATATATTTACTGTGAGTGCAACGAGGGAGCACCAGCAAGACTGATCAGTGCTGATCAGGCCCAGCTTCATGTCATTAGCCCGCGCCCAAACAGACGAGCTTCAACAGAGCTACTAGTACTAACAAGCTTCGTGAGAGCTGAGATTCACAACCGCCGAACTAATATCTCTCTCTTTTCCCCCAGAAGCCAGGCTTTGAACTCGCTTTACCCTGCTGCTCCTGTGAAACACAGCCAGGACTTCGAGGCTTCTGGAGAGAGTGCTTAAAGAGGTCATTCAGCATATATGTATAAACAGGGAGTAGAAACAGCTTATTGTCATAAATGCAGTAAACGTAACAGCATTTCTCATGTTGCGGTTTCCTTAATTTTAATACATTCTGGATTAAAGCAGCAGATAAATACATGCATTTTATTAACAAACAAATAAATAACCTGAACAATTAAAAAATGTACAAAAATTACAAAACCACATAAGAATTTACAGCTGAAGTACAATCAACAGTTATTCAAGTCTTGATATGTTGCTACACTGTGGTAATCTGTTGTTTAGTGTTAATAAAAAAGTGTTTTTACATTGAGATCTTTCTACAATATGTCTGAAAAGTCTGTGTTATGCTCTAATTCTCAAGACCAAAGTGTCACATATGGCTTTAGTCGGTCTGTCACAAATTCATCATTGCGAGGCAGCTTCTTCATTAATGCATGTATGACTTTCACTGATTCTTTGAATCCCCATGTATTAATAACCAAAGTCACCATCTCACAACGGTCTTTTGTTTCTTCAAGTTTCTGTCTACAAATTTTTCTTTTCCCATTGTGAGACATTAAATGCTTCAGTTTCTTGAACTCCTCAATTTTAAGATCTTCCATGATGTCACCAAGAGCAGATATCCAGGTTTCTTGATTTACTAGTCATAAAAATTAACAAATGATTATCAGGCATTTTATCAAATTATTCAGTATTGGAATCTAAGAAAATGATTGTACCTTGAATGTTAGAATGTTCTTCAGTTCTCATTTGAGCGTGATTATCTATTATTTCCATGAGGGGAAAAAAATGACCAAAATTTATTAATAAAAAAAAAGTTCCAATGACCAAAAATGTCTAATTACCTGTGTTTTTCTTGAGAACTATCCAACGCTTCCATGCATTTTTGAAGTTAATCGCATCACTTTCCTTTATTTTGAGCTGAATTTTAATTCTTAGTTCAGTCACATCTTTATCTAAGAAGACTTCAAATGTAGGATGGTAATTGCCAGCATGCAAGGGTTCAAATAATTTTTCCTAAAGGACACAACAAACACAAAAAAACTGAATACATTTTTTTTATGGTTAGTAATTTCAGCAAATTCTCTGAGCAGTGGACATTACCCATTTAGCTTCACAGTGTGATAAAAACAACTTTATGGTCTAGGAGAAACAATCTCTGAATTCACGTACCTTCGGCTGGACTCTTTTGGCTTTTTTTGAGATCAGAGAGTACTTTGCATTTATCTCTAGTTTGCAGTCGGAGCTGGTTTGGATGAACACATACTGGTGTTGTTGTTCTTTAATCTGCTGGCAAAACAAGACTGTGAGTGATGCATATTAAAAAAAAAATCTCTAAAAAAATAAAATGAGTACAAATGAAAGGTTATCAGACCTCGCAGAGTGGGACATTGCTTGGCAAAAGAAAAACCCATAGCCTCTGCTGTGTCTGTGACATGTCCGGTTCCTGGAACAGCAACACCTGGCCATTGATGATTTTGTTGTTTTGATTATCCTCATAGACAATGCCATACTTCGATAACCTACAGACATTTACAGCTATATGCGTTCTTGAAATTCTATTTGGAGAGATAAATTCCCAAGTGTGTTCATTGTGTATGTGGACAACGGAAAGACCTCCAATGGCATCAACTGCAGATAAAAAGATAAGTGGCAAAAAAGAAAAAGAACGACAAAAACCCAATTAAGTTCTATAATGAAAAAAACCCCAGTTGGGATTGAACAGTGTTAATATTTTGACATTTACATTTAGTCATTTTGCTTTTATCCAAAGTGACTTACAAATGAGGACAATAGAAGCAATCAAAACTACAAAAGAGCAACAATAAATGCAATGCAAACAAGAAGTCTCGGTTAGCCTAACGCAATACACATAGCAAGGTATTTTTAAATACAGTTTTCTGCTAGACTTCAATCCATAAAACCCTTACTTGATGGCAAAATAAGATTAATATTATTGTGTTCGAAAACCCAGTGAGCTGTTCATCAAAGCTACATCCCCATAGTGTGGAGTTGACATACTGTCACTTATAATTTTATTCAGTACTGAGAATGACCAACAGAAATTTATCCCATCTAAATGTACAGTAAGACGCAATATTAGTCAAGTCTTCTAAAAACTTCGTAAGAAACCATTCGAAAGAATTTCATTGAGGAAGCAACATCAGAGTCTCAGCTCACTATATTGTGCAACAGAGCACAGGAGCCCAACATCACTGTTAATGAATTATAATGAAATAAAAATAATGCAATGATTTCAGTTCTCTACACAATTACTACAGTTTAAATCATTAAAATGCTTAATCATTCACCGTCGGTCTCAGAGTGTGGAAGGTGAAGCTCATAGATTTCTCCTGTAGGGGTTTTAATATCGAACAGAGGTCCAGCAGGCTCACGGTGGGTGTTGATGAGGAGATGCATATCCCAGTGAGCCACACTGTACTCTATACATCCACTGCCTTTCAATCCAAATACTAGACTTGTTGCACTGCACATGAAAAGGCCTTCTGTTTTCCACTGAAACCTGCAAGACAATTCAATAAAATGTCGTTTTTTATGAGCTAGTATTTCAGACAGAAAAGTTATATTTTTATGAATAAAGGTCATACCTCAAGACAAAGAGAATTTACTGACCTATAGGAAATCTTGCCATTGTTTACTGTCAGTTCAGGTTGAAACTTCATGAGATCCTCTGTCTACAATATAAGACGTTTTTAGATTAAATGGTTTTTACATGACATTTTACTACTAACAAGTCCAGTTATATCTACCATACATAAAACAAAAATATAATTCCTTCAGCTTCACCCATCTAACAATTTAATTTAATCATTTCATAACTGGTCTATTAAATTTCCCTGTGCTGGTCAAACATACAACATACAGCCTTTTCATAATGCTGTTGAAAAACATCTGAACACTCTCACAAATATTAAAGTAACAAATTCTTCTTAACTGTACCTTAACAAAAGTATTGCTTGATTTTTCCATCTCACTTTTTGATCTCAAGTCTTTTGTGATGTAATTCTGTGTTTGGAAGTATCTTCTAGTATCAGTCTGTTGAGTTTCAAAGCGTGCTTCTTCCACCAGGAGGCCCATCTCTGTTATTTGGTTGTCACAAAGGCTGTGCAAACGATTGAATAAAGATAATCAAAATGTTCATGATAATGTAACTCCATGATCTTACATTAAGGTGTTAAATATGTGACATAAATAAATATTTAGGTGGTACCCCTGGAATAAAGGCAATTAAAATAAAGTATTTATCAGGGGCTTTTTTAACCAGAGAAGTTTTCATTTATTTTTACAATATAATTTCAATGTTCCAAGTGCACAAGATAAAAAGAATAACACCATAATCACCATATGGTTTTTGTGAAACTGTTTTCATCTAAGGCTTGGCGCAGTCTCAGCAGACCTTTATCAGTTATGTCATTTCCAGTAAGACTGAAAAAAAGTGTTAAGAGAAATCCTTAATCGTATGGTTTAATTGAAGAAATTAATTAAAGAAAAAACAGTCCCGTCTTTTCTTTAATTAGCCCATAAATACTCACTCTAAAGTCATAATTTTGTGGAGATGAGGGAGCAAAAGATCCAAGCACGCATCTGTGATCTGACAATAGCTAAGATTAAGAAGTGTGAGCTCCTCTTTGTCATCCAGGAC
Organism: Enteromius paludinosus; assembly: GCA_032361165.1. Classification (NCBI taxonomy): domain Eukaryota; kingdom Metazoa; phylum Chordata; class Actinopteri; order Cypriniformes; family Cyprinidae; genus Enteromius; species Enteromius paludinosus. The sequence continues at coordinate 7,601,441 of JAUMHQ010000059.1, forward strand.
TAACTGCAGAGACTCACATGTACGATAGTTAAGAGGAATGTCACAGAGGTTCAGCTCTTTTCCAAGAGCTCTGGAAAGTGATGAGGCCCATTGCAAAGACATGGCCATAGGGGCATTAGAAATCAAGGTTAAAACTTGAAAAAGAAGATTTTTGCCCAAGCTGCAAAACAAAAGTTGAAGCAACTGAATTGTTTAATCTTCTGTCGAATTCTAAAAATAAATGTAATTTCCTTATTTTATGTAAAAATATACAAGGACTCACTGAAGATGCACTTGGTGCAGGATGGGGAATAGAATCTCAAGAGCAGAATCATCTGCTTGGCAGTCGTATAAAATCAATTCTGTTTTGCACATTGATGTTTTAATGGCAAAAGAAATGGCTTTAAAATCAGTACGACTCATAGTTAAAAGATCCCTATTCTCTTGTCCAGAACGGCCACTGCCGAGAGAAAAATTGCAGGAGAAGTCCAGTTTGTGGTTCAGTGAAGTCAAAAGGGAAGACATTGAATATCCTTGTTTTTCAATGTCCTTTGACGCATGAAGAAAGTTCAACAACAGCTTTCTATCAACCCTATTTTAAAAAAAGCAGTAATGTAAGGCATTAAATGATGTGAGCATTGCAAAACTCATGCATATTTTAAATGCAAGCTGAACAAAAATTATTTGAGCACATTACCTCAGATCAGATACTCTGTGCAGAAGTTTGACGATGCTGTCAGTCTCATTATTTGGTATGACAGAGTTCAACAGGTTGAGCTTAACACCATCACTATAGTGCAGGGCAAAACAGAGGGCTCTGCAGTCAGTTGAATCCAACTCTCTCATGCAAAGGTTAATCAGGTTAGCTGAAGATTTCACTAATTTCACAATCAGATGACCTGCATGGTTTTGGTATATCTCTTTCAATGCAGCCCTGACAAAACGTGGGCTTATCCTGCATTATAAGAAATTATTATTTTAGAATGTCTGATGCTAGCACCATAAAGTACAGACAGGAATAAATATATGAAAAAGTACACCAGGAAAAATCTTGCCTTTTAAAGCACACTGTGTCCAGTACAGCAAGAAGGCTTGGAACTCTCAAGACATTAAATCTACCTTCTGCAAGGTCTAGGGTCACCTGCTTTTTAGTGCCCTGAATTAGGTAAGAAAGAACTTCCCAGGACAAATTACAAGGTGATAAATCACCATCAGTTTTCTCCAGAAACAACTGTGTCAAATTTTCATCTTGAGCATCATACACAATTTCCGCCAGTTGTTGCAGAGTCCCTTCATGAAATCTGTTGTCACAGAATTCTTATTAAAATATATATATTAAAAGGTTTTTGAGAAGAAAAAAAAAGATGTACATACTGAGAATCACACGTACTTAATGGACAAGGGACCCTGATGACACAGCAGACAAATGAGCCAGTAAGGCTCAATTTTAAACTCCGAAAGGTTCAAGTTGTGGACTCTCCATGCTCTAAGAAGAGACGTTAGGTTGCTCAATAGCTGGCAAAGTGCTCTCTCTGGTAGATGAGAGTTATCCAAAACCAAAGACAGCTCTTCCACGGTTACAGTAATCTCTTCTTTATTTGATATAACAAGTCTTGCCAGCTTTGCAGTTGCAATTTCATTTAACCTGAAAAAATAAAATAAAATAAAATAAAAAATTTAAAAAGTAAGCAGGCGTACTTGGTCAGAAAAATGAAACATGCACTGTTCAATGAATTTATAGCATAAAAATGATTACCTCAATGTTTTAAACTTTTTCATATCTGAAAAGAGGTAGGCACAACCTTGACCAGAGATCCTTTGAGGAAGAAGTTTCAGGGAGATGTCCTGCTTTTTGTCCAGCAGTTTAAAAACACTGCCAACAGCTTTGCAAAGGCGACTTGGCAGCAAGTCTGTCAAAGAAATGCTAAAACCAAGGGATCTTAAAAGCTCAGCAATCTGCTTTGGATTCCATTCGCTGTCTGCTGAAAGGACTTCACACACGGACTGGAAAAACTGCTCATTACAGCTATAAAGAGATAGTAAGTTGCATGTAAAATTACTAATCAAACAAACAAAATGCAAGGAAAAACACTAAATGAAATGATGTCTTTTTTTCACTCAACTTCAAGTCGTTTGTAATGACTTTCGTTCTTCAAAAGACAAGTTTTTTTTAATAAATGTCTCAGTGTTTCGTCCATACAATGTAAGTTACATATAGCCAAAGTGGCTTGGTTATCAAGTCTTCAAAATAACTTTATTTTGTGTACTATAAAAGAAGTCATACAGGTGAAATTATGACAGATGGATGAACCTTTCACACCTCCAAATGAAACACCATGAAATTTTACATTAGTCTTAACAAATCAACTCACCAAAGGTGTGAAATATAGGGTAAACAATTTAGGAAATTCCTAAATGTTTCTTTTTCACATGACCAGCTTGTAATCTCCACAGTTTTTGTAACTGCCTGAAGCTTCAGCAGCTCGGCAAGAGCAAAAGTCTTCTCTAGTTTTTGTAGGTCCAACATCCATACAGCAGGGGCAACCTGAAGAATGGGCTTCAATGCTGGTAGTGCTGTCCTCCATGAACCGTCCTTCAACTGGGTGAAGACATCCATAAGAAAAGAGCTCTGCAAGTCTTTGCTTCCTTCAGCAAAGGGGAAGGTTGAGTAACTGCATGCTGTGGAAAGGCTTCTTAGTTTTCCCCCTCCACTTTCAGATGCAAGAATGAAAAGATCAGCAACAACCTTCACCATTTTGTGGATGTCTTTGGACTGTCTGAGAGCAGCACTGAACCTGCAATGTTTTGTATAAAATAATACAAATATGATATAAATAATGATCATATGAAATATGATAAATATGATAAATATACTATACCAACTATAACTAGTGGTTTTAAATCAACACTATAAAAAAAAACTCACCTCATTTCTGTAATGTAGGGCATACACTGAAGAATTATTTTAAGTTCACTCATCTCATATGTGGCATGATTAAATACAGCGGGCTTCCTTAAATTTAGGACTTCCATGGTTTGGAAAAGTAGTGAAACTGATGGGTTTGAAGGCTGTACAACCCAGGTAGGTGGCAACGCATAGAAAACAGGTTGCAAAACTGAAAGAGCATCCATGTTTTTGGCATTTTCATGCAGCTTCAGCAAGAATTTACACTGCTCATCAAAGTTTTCCCTTTGATTGTTGCTGCAAATAGACAGCAGTTTCCTTACACATCTCTGGCCTGTCTTCATCTCATAAATAGCTCCTTGAAGATAGAGCTCTGTTTCGATAGCTACTTTAAATTGATGGGGGGAAATCCTGTGAACAAATGTGAAAATATATGTGAATTAAAAAAGAAAAAACAAAAAAAAAGAGGTAAAATTTTTTTTTAAATAAAGTATAACTGTTCATACCTAATGGTTGCAATATTGAGTAAGCTCTCAAAAATGACCTTTTGTAAAGATCTGATTACGACTTCTCCATTGACGTGCAGAAAAAGATGAACACTTATCTCTGATCTCTTATTTTTAAGGACTTCTCCTATCCTTTGAAACACTTTCTGGTCCAATGTTTCAAGTGCAGAGAGATGCATTTCAAAGTTGAATAAGTGAAGCAAACTATCAAAATCTGAAAACTGCCCGGCTGCAAGAGCCACTCTCCACATTTGAGATTTCAATGTGCTTGTTGACCTAGAAACAAAAATAAAACCATTTCATTCCTGAAATTGCTAGGCACTCATAAAAAGGGAGTGGCCGTAACTGAACTTCTTGTACCTGAGAAATTTCAGATTTTTCAATGAGCTTAGAAGCAGTTTCAAGCCAGGGTCGCTAATGCTACAATCTGTGAGAACCAGATCAATGTTCTGATGCACTGCTTGATTGACCACATTGGATATTACACAGCATTGGTAAGGATCAAGTGTTTGGTCTTCAAAATCAAGCTCATACTGAACCTTTTCAAGGAAGAGTTGGCACGCCTTGGGAAACTGATACTCATAAAGACATCGACACACGAATAAGACGTTGTCAGCTTCCACAGACTGCTCACAGTTGCCTTCTTCATTCTGTTCTTTGGTGTAAAGGAAAGTATCTATGATTTGTTGAAAGTATGTGACACGTGTGTCTTCTATCTGTTCTACTGGCACCAAACACTTTATGAGCTCAACTACATTATCAGAAAGAAGTCCACACAAAAATAGCATGATATATTTAAGGTATTTTCCATCTTCTTCGTTTTGGCATTTTTCCAGTACACTGGCAATCTTGTCAGGATTTAAAATCAGATAAAGAGCTGCCCAAAACTCTTGCATTGTATTATGGAGGAATGCATACACTTTGCAAGAGGTTGTGGATGGGTTCCAGAACTGCTTCGTCAAGAAAGCATTTTGCACAGACTTGTTTTCATGATCCAGATCTGTCAGGTTCACGGTCTTTGCTAGCATTGCTTGATAGGAGGCTAAGGCTAAGTTTATGATATCCCTTTTGTTGTCTTTAATGTACTTATCCAAGTGCTCCACATCTTGGTGCCCGTGTTGTTTCATGCAAAAGCGAAAAATTCGAACATACATCTCTGTCACTGTAAATGGTTTATTCCTTGCTTCAGTAGGGCTTACAGAGATGCAGGCAGCTACTATGAAGGCATACAGCGGTACAGAGCATAAACTAAACAACTCTGGGTTTTCCAAAGCACCAATGTCATCTGCTGTTCCCAACATCCACTTAAAGTATTCATAGATGGACTTATGATTAAAGCCCTGAATCTCCACTCGATAAGACCGCCAGTCTGACAAATAACCCGTATTCTCAGCTTCTGGTCTGCAAGTGGTCAAGACCTTTGCATCCTTTAGAAGTTCTTTCTCCATAATTTGTTTAATCACAGATTTCCCAATCACATCCATGATACCATCAAAAATTATAACAACATTCTCTGAATTGCTCTCAATATTTTCCAGGACTTGATCGGATGCTTCTTCTGGGGATATGTACTTCTGAAGAAGAAGATCCTTTAAGTTTTGAGGATATGGTGACTGAGAGAAAACTCTCATCAGTGGCTCATCAAAATAGAACATGTAACTGACTGGAATATTTTTCTCTTCTGTCCAGAGTCGAAGTATCTCCAGTGCAACTGTTGTTTTTCCGACGCCAGGTTTTCCCACGAGCAGGATACTTTTCTCATCATTCATTAGCAAGTCTTTGGGAGACAACATTTTCTTGGCTGTTGGAATGTAGGTCTTCAGTTTCTTTGAACGAGATTTCTTGTATCCTTTGTTCTTCTTAAGCTTTGCAAATGTACTAGAATCTGTGTCCATAACAAGGGGTACGTACATGAAGGGTTTTCTTTTTTGCTCACTTTTTAAGAAATTCATGCTTTGGTTCCATTTCTCATCCAGTATTTGTTTTGCTTTCCATCTCAGAAGGCCCTGGTATGTAGTGCAAGGATCTGGAAGACATTTTAAAACAAGATTCTTTATACATCTACAACAGTACAGGGAAAACCAGTGCACTTCTTTGAATATATGCTCCAGTCTTTAAAAGCTCAATCAAAATAGACCACATTTTTTTTATCACAAAATTAAATATATACATTTTTTTAGTATGGCCTTTTTTCAAATTCCTTCAATTTTAGATTTCACTGATCAAGAATGGTCATTGAGCTTCAATATACCAAGGCAGGTTGCCTCATCTTGAATCTTATTATGCTATCACATGGCCTTCCCCAACTTTCACCATATGCCTTTGATCGTATAACATTATTAATAAAACTACAGATATGAATCAAAATACACTTATCTAAACTACTTGACACAAGAAGAAAAAGAAGAATACAGAGTTACTGTGCTTGTTGCCCACCTGCTTTGTTTGCTGTCTGAGATTGTGGTTCTTCCTGGAAGGAGAAGCAACTAATCCAGTGATGTAAATCTGGAGAACTCAAACCAGGTCTTGGAAATACTTGAAATCTTTTTTTGTCAAGAATTTTTAAAAAATTATAGCATGCTTCTTCACCTTTAGAAATAACCAGGTCAAGCATAATCTTTATCTTATCCTGGATAATGTCAGCAGATTCAATTAAATTAAGCTCGTCAGTTTTGATGAATTTACACTCATCTAAGGCTTCAATTACAGGCTCACAGTTTAAACAAGATCCAGTTAGCAGATTGTGTCCCTTTCGCAGAAATTCCAACGCAGACTGCTGGGTGCTCGCCATCCTGAAGATTCCGTTCTGCTCCTGCCAGAATCTAATAATGAGATTAATTAGTTACGAGGAGGAGGGTAAAAAAAGACAGAGTTTGGAATCATTACTGTAAGTTTTATCCGAAGTCCGGAAATGTTGGACGTTTTTTACATTGAAATAAAATGAAAACTAAAAGAATTTCAAATCACAAGAGCCAATATTTTATTCACAATAGAACGTAAATAACATAACAAATGTTTAAACTGAGCGATTTTATGCACAAGCTCATTTCAATTAGCTTATTTTGAATTTGATGCCAGCTACATGTCTCAAAAAACTTTGGATGGGGCTATGTTTATCATGGTGTAGCATCTCCTCTTGAAGATGTCTGGGCATTTGTTTAATGATACACCAAATGCTCCCTAAAGGAGAAAGATGTAGATTGCAGGCAGGTCAATTCAGCACCCAAACTCTTTTACTATGAAGCCATGCTGTTGTATTGGCTGCAGTATGTTGTTTTGCTGAAATACACAAGTCCTTCCCAGAAAATAATGCCATCTAAAGAGTACCTTTATGTACCTATATTAGTTGCTAGATGTTATCTCGGCTGCATCTTTAAAAAATGTTTTGTTTTCAGCCCTTTGTTGCCCCAGTGCCAACTTTTTGAGATCTTTAGCAGGCATCAAATTTTAAATTAGCTCTTTTAGTGGATAGAAGTGTAAAATTGCTCCGCTTAGACATTTGTTATGCTCTATTGTGAATGAAATATTGGTTCATTTGATTTGAAAGTCTTTTAGTTTGCATTCTAAAAATGTATGGAATTAGGGTTGTAGCTTAAGAATTATTCACAAAGAATAAAAAAAAAAAACATTTTAGATTAAAATTGACATTCACAACAGGTGCTGCTTATGGAACGGCTGGTTTCAAGGATTAACCAACTCATTTATCTTTAGTCTATTGCGATACATGTAGCAAGGTTTTTTTTGCAATAAAAAGAAAACAAGTGGACAGAAAAACAGAGAGGGTAAGTTAGAGGGTTACATTTTTTCATTTGTTTACATCATACAGTTTGTGTATTTTGTTTTAGGCTGAAAAAAAAACAATAAATAAAAAAAAATAAAAAAACAAACAACAACAGCAACATTAGAAAGAAAAAAAATAATAATAATAAGAGCAAGTATCCATCCATCAGTGTAGCAGGGCCATACTGGGATGCAATTTACAGGCCAGGAAATTTTACATTCATTCAGAAAACCACTCTCCGTGCACTGTACAAAATTATACATTTTATTTAAAAGTAGTAATTTCATAAAAGATTATGAGATTAATTATGATGTATAATGTAACAAAAAACTTAAATTAGAAACCACATGATTAAATTGCAGTTTAAAATATATATTCAAATAGAAAGCAGTTATTCAGAGACTTCTTTCCAAACATTACAATTCTTAATAATCAAAACCTTTTGACTAGTAGTGTATTTAAAAGTACCTAAATGTCAAAATGAGCACAACAGCCCTATATCTGTTTTGCTGAACACATAGGATGTGGCTCATTGTGTACCACTCCCTCTAGTGAACCCAGCTGAAAATCTGTCTGACTTTTTAAATAGAACTTTGCAATCGACAATGATGTCCTTCAGCACAGTATTCTAAATGAAGATAATACGTGATAGCCTAATAATAACGTTTAGTACTCAACTACGTCAATAAAGTAAAAAAAAAAAACTCTTTAGCTAATTATTTATAGATAAAACTGACCTGCACTTAAACAAGGAACAGGTCAGTGACGTTGCTACATTTCGCTAATCTTCATCGAGTCCAGCGCGGTTCTGTTCGAACGCAGAAAAGCGTTTACATAATATATATAATGTTAAAGATGTCAGTTATTGATAATGAAACTATAATTTTTTTATGGTTAATAAACAGCTTTATCAGGGGAACACAAAGATAATTAAATAGGTTTTACAACAAACAAATGGCACCCAGTCTGTTGAATGGCCCATCTACAAAATGTGACGATAAGAAGTTACACGGAAACTCAATTCAAAACACATCCATTTCTATTTCGAGTAAAAATGGCGCAAAGCCAAAACCGAAAGTCATTTGACGACCGACCTTGTTCGGCGGATCACTGCAGAATCGTACAAATAAAATCCATCAAGACGACACTGAGGTTTGTGTATCCACCCATGGACAAGATCAGCACTAACGTTACTTTTTTGCCTGTCAGCTCTTTCAGTTCATTAGCATACAGGTCCTCGTCACAGAACTGGAAACTTTTTTTCACTTTTTAATTAAAAAATTTATCTATTCACACAGATTCCTTTGCATTAACTTTCCTGTTTAGTTTGACAACTGTGACATTTAGATCATGACGAAAAGCCACGAAAGCCTCTCTTTCAGCACTGGTTAGCTCTCACCAGAGTTTAAAAAAAGCTTGTAAAAGTGGGCGTGGTCCGCCGCGGAGTGAAGGGGGAATACCACATCAGTGGGGAATACACACAGCCTGCGATTCAGACGGTTTCTTTTCACTCTCAGTGTCGCAACCACTGATCACTGATAGATAATTATATAGATAGGAACTGAGTTATGCGGAAGTACGGGTGTCATGGAGCGGCCCGTAGTTCCAGC
>JAUMHQ010000059.1:7613635-7624670 GCA_032361165.1 Enteromius paludinosus
TTAATCTAATAAATGCAGCCTTGATGAGCAGAAGAAACATCTTTAAAAACTATTAAATATCTTACTGTTCTAAAACTTTTGAACGGCAATGTATATATATATATATTGTTTACTGTATCTCACACCAATGCTTTATTATCAAAATTTCTCTTATTATTTTGAAATATCTCTTATTTTTATAGTTTCTCAAATGTTGCCCTTTTGGTGTTTATATTCATTTTTATTCGTTATTGCCTATTAGTTATTTATGTTAATAGTTACTGTGTCAGTGTAGTGTCAGTACATCATGTTAAACTGATTGAAAATAAACGTTACCTCTAATACTTACCTCTCTCTAGTACAAAAGCAGCGAAGCAGCTTTTAGTGTTCTGGTACTCTGGGCATTCTCTGAGCAGCTTGTCAAAACGCTCAGTGCACAGAGCTGTTATGCGACATTTATGCCAATCTGTGAACTTCACTGAAACAGCAAGAGTTTGGGACAATACTGTTAATGAACAACATCTGCAACCAAACACACTCATTTTTTTTTTTTTACTAGAAACTTCAGTAAAACCTCCAGTTTTCTGGCCCCTCCGAAGAGAGCCATCTGTATCGTCCTCCAGTGTTTCTAGGGTGGTGTCACCTCCTGTAACACTACTCAGACTCCATGCAGAGGGGGATTCTGGATCAGAGCCCAGGTCCTCCACTTGGGGTGGAGACTCCATTGACTGGTCTTCTAGGGTGTGTTGTTTCACAGAAGAATCCTCAGTATCAAGAAAGTGGCACAACTCTGGGATGGTGGATTGACTCTCTTCTACGGTTGATGGAGAATCTTCAAAATCATTGCTAGGGGTGGCAGGCCTGAAACTGGTTCTGTGGATGCCAAAGGTGGGCTCCCTCTCAGAGGTAAAGCGCATCATTAAAGTGGCAGCCATTCGGGGAAACCGTTTCCCCTCTGCATGGATACCATGATTTGCCATTATCTGCAGAAAGATTTAAAAATATACAGAATTGTAGAACACTGTCAAAATTATATACTTTTAGAATTATTGTACTTTATGGGCTTGAAACATGACAGATAGGTCAATCTCAGTAATAGTATAAGGCCTAATACTTATAACAAATGTTCACATTTGCCTTCCTTGCGCTTTTTTTACATTTACACGAAATAATGAGTTATAGTGAAGGTAATGAAATAACCAACAGTCACTCCTTAGATTTAATTGCACTCCATTGCAAAAGTGCTTGCTAAGCGTACATTTATTTAAAATAAAATTACTTGTCATGTAGCAAAATTGACGAATACATCAAATAAAGTGAGACATCTTAGTGCTTGCTTAGCGGTTCACTGTACCTGATCAAAAAAACGTCGAATAATTGGTCGGGCCTTCTTCACCTGTAACGTTGCAGCTCAAAGTTGAGCTAATGATGGGCGGAGACTGCCTGAGTCACGTGACGGCGATAGAGCGCAAATTAACGAATAGCCATAAAAAAATTTACATTATTATGTAAAATGTTAAACAACAATGATTAAAAAAGTGTAAATGATCACAAAAAAATCAACAGCCATCAAACTAAAAAAAAGTTGGTAACGTTAATGAATCAACTGAGAAATTAAACACAAATTAATGGTATTTAATGATAATTAGAATCATAGCAACGCCTTTTTATAAGTTAAACAACTGATATATGGAAAGTTAAGGAACTCATTTATGTAAAACTGTTTTTGCAATATGCAAATGATAACACGGATCTCTCCATTACATTTACATGTATTTGACCAGCAGGTGTCACCAACGGACAGTGTTTTGATTTGCAGAGCTTACTAGATAGCAGATTTAAGCGAACTACGTGATTATATAACATGTGCATTTTTTCCTTGTATCATTTTTCCCTGTTTGTAATTTCATTTTATGATTTATGATGTGAAATTCTCTTATTTGCATAGATTACCAAACACGGCCATCAGAAGAATGTCCCTCCTTCCTGACGCTCACGCATCCCGCCTGTAATAAAGTCATTAATCCATTGGCTGACTTCACTTGTCACTCAACGTTGCAACAACAGGAAAACAGTATGCTTCTTCTATGGGATTGGTCAATAGCAATGTGTTTCCGCCCACTCGTCCAATCACCGCGCTTCGTGAATGGAACGTTGTGGCGGTGGCGCGAGTTTTATATTTATTGTGCTGTAGGTCGGCGGGAGATAGATTTCTATCTGTCGGAGTTTAATTATATCACTTTTTTTTGCATTTGTTTTTGTTTGCGAGGGTCAACGTTATAGCGTTAGGATGGATGACTTTGGTGTTTATGCCATATTTGGGGTAGATGAAGCGCCACAGCAGATCTTAAGGTAAAATTCACTGAGATAAACAAACATGATTGGAAATGGATTGGATATATTTTGACTGTTTATTTAATGCAACCTAAGCTAAGCAAGGCTACAGCGATTCAAGTCGCGTTGTGCATGATACGATTTATTTTTTAAGCATGCTTGGTGCAGTACAGGCTTGCTGTTTCACGCCTCGTAACGTTAAAGTTGTTGCGCAACTAACTTAACAAAGATATGCACAATATCAACAGTAACGTTACTTTAGCTACGTCAACCTGCCTCCTTTTATATGAGGGGATTATGTACTTAATCAGTTATTTCCCAATACAGACGTGAAGGATGGCAGAGCTCCGTTGAGATCCAGCCTAGTGTCCAGCTGATGGTTCTCTTCACCAGGGGAGAATGGGGAAAGCGGGATTCAGTCTCTGTGGAACTGGCGGATGAGAGGAACATACTCCTTAATATGGGAAAACTAACACCATTCAATAAGTATGTTTACTAGATACGCTAAATCAGTGCAGTACGATTTAATAGTAATCATTCATCCCTTACTAAACCTTTCCTCCTCTCAGATGTCTGTCTTGGGAATCTGGTGAGGATGGTGTCTGGTCCAGTGGAGCAACCCTAACTGTAAAACTCATTGGGGTGAGAGACTGTTCGAGCTCAGTTTCAGTTTGTGTTAAACAACACATCCCAAATGAAATCTAAATCCCATCTCCTTCTTTTAATTGATCTAATGCTTGCATTCAGAACTGCATATAAAACATTAAATGGATAAAACAAAGTCCTTGTCAACTTGGATGCATGTCACAAAATGGAATATGTACCACTACTACCGTTTCATCATGAAAATTTCCTTTCAAAGATGCTACAATCTATGCCCATGGCCTAATCAAGTTATTCATAATATGTAAGATGTAATGCATGTTGTGTAAAGTCTTTGGACCTGTGCATACAGTAGTTGACCCATGATCCTGCTTTCCAAAGGGTACTACAGAGTTTTTGGATCCGGGGCTGACTCTCTCACAGATGGAATGCACTCCAGAGGTGAGTTTAACCTGCTTGAGTTAAATTCACTGTGTGTTTACTGGTACTTATCTGTAGTGGTCTGTCCCTTTACAGGCAATTTATGTAGCAACAAACCTCACAAAACATACAAGTCTTATAAAAAAAAAAGACAGCTATGACAGAACTGAGGCATTTGCAGTATTTGTTCATATACTATTAAAATGTGAAGTATTTCTAGAAGTATTTACACTCAATACTGCATTTGAAACAAAGAACCTAGAAGCTTTAACAGTCCTCCATTTGCTCGCTCTATATCTCCTGCCTCAAGGAAGTGGCTCAAATTCTATCACCTAAGATAGTCAGACTTCCTAAGAACATTTCTCCCACACTGAGCAAACAAACCCAGCTGTACAGAGCCTGTATTCTTTGACCCTAAGTTGACGATGCTAATGTCATGTTAAAACCAACAAATAGCAAAGGTCAGAACAGTTTCAATAAAAGATCTATGAAACATAATCCATATGGATGTGTCTTCTCTTAATTTATGGTTTCCAGTGCAACCCTGCAGTGCCTGCATTACGAGAGTGTCCAGGTAAGAGAAAGCGTTCTCAGGGAGAGGAGCAGGAAGAAGTTAATGAAGGTAGAGGCAAGGAGAACATCTGCCCTAACGCCTCTGAAAAGGTGACCCCTCAAAGACGGAGCAAGAACAATCATCGTGGAGGTCAGACACGTCTCTTCTCACAAAAAGAGGAACAGATTGCATCTTCCAGTTCTCAGAGCCACAAAGCTAAAGGCAGACAGGCCAAAACCCCCTCACAGACTGGTAAGCATTTTTTTAAAATTGCTTGCATGTGTAGCAGATGAGTCATGTGATATGTTAGTTATGTTTAACACTGTCTTTTTCAGCTCCACTGGACAAGCCATCAGGCCGCTGGGGTCAAACTCTGTGTCCCATTGATCCTCAGACAGCCATTTTGATCGGAGGACAAGGTGCCAGAATGCAGTTCTGCAAAGACCCCATTTGGAAACTGTGCACGGGTAAGCGATTATGTTTCTGTCTCCTAGCTATAAATGGTGATATTTTATTACTTGGTAGATTCAGCTCTGCTCTTGATGTTTTTTCAGAGGATCTTTCTTGGGTACCTGCTGAAACTCTTGCAGAAGGACCCACCCCTGAGGCCCGCATTGGACACACAGCGACATATGACCCTGAATCTAAGCGTATCTTTGTGTTTGGTGGCTCAAAGCATAAGAAATGGTTTAATGATGTTCACATCCTAGACACGCAAACCTGGCGATGGACTTTGGTTGAGGTTAATTTGCAATTGATTCTAAGATTAACAACAAAGTACACGGACAGAACAGTACAGTATTGCTGTAACATAAGATTAGACGCATAAGATTGTTTTTTGTGTTCGAAATAACATCTGGTTGTCGTCCATAGTAAATCGTGGTCTAATTGTTGTAGCGAGTACGTTCTGAATATACTAAAAAGCTGATTTGAATTTCATTTATCCCTTTAGGCGCAGGGAAAAGTGCCTCCTCTGGCCTACCACAGCTGCAGTATGTTCCGAGGAGAGCTCTTTGTGTTTGGAGGAGTGTTTCCTCGCCCACACCCAGAACCAGACGGCTGCAGTGACTCCATCTACATCTTTAACCCTGAAATGGCCATCTGGTATCAACCTATTGTCAATGGAGAGAAGCCTGCGCCACGCTCTGGGTACAGAGCTCATTTCTTTATATTCAAATTTGCATGATGTAATTTTTCAATAACTATATGACCAATGTTTTCAGCTGTACTGTACATGTGGCAGATGAGTATTTTCTTTTTGATTTGTTTATGCAGGCACTCAGCATGTGTGATGCAGGGGAGAATCTTTGTGTTTGGTGGATGGGACACCCCTGTGTGCTTCAATGACATGTTTATGCTAGACCTTGGTAAATATTGCAAGAACCGTTACACTTACTGATTGTGCTCTTTTTTTTTTAAAAAAAGTGGAGTAGTCCGCTTAAAATACCACATTGTCACCATCTATTTCAGGCCTGATGGAGTTTTCTGCTGTTAAGACAAGTGGAACAGCCCCGTCTCCCAGAAGGTATTTAAAATGACAATTTACTCTGAGTAAATAAAGACTGAGAACAGTTTGGATTTTTTTTAAATCATGCTCTCCACTGCAAATTAAAAAACCTAAAAAGAAATTCAACCCTTTGTCTTATTATGGTTACATAAGTTGGGCATATCTTGATCAGCCTTGATGTACTGTGTTGAGTATTTTGACCTCTCACCCTCACTGTATTGCAGCTGGCATGGCTGTGCGGTTCTTTCAGACTGCAGCTTCCTGATCCATGGGGGCTACAATGGGAACAATGCGTTGAGTGATGCATTCATCTTCAACACGGGTGAGAATAAGATTTTATGTTGTTGAAAATTTTATACACCGAAGCTGGATTAATTTGCTCAAAAATACAAATGTGTAATAATTAAATATTTCCAATAAGCTATTCAGTTTTAATGTTTTGCAATGTATTCCTGAATCTGTCAGAAATCATTCTAACATGCCGATTTGGTAGAAATGGATGCATTAAAAACAAACCAAAAAAATCAGGATTGATATAAAGTTAACATTTATTCAAAATGTAAATCTTTTATAACATTTAATTTTATGTAAATGCACAGAGTAAAATGATTAATTTCTTAAAAATATTACTGACCTCATACAATTGTGTAAACGCTGTTGACAGATTTAAAAATTATATTTAACCTGGAAAACTTTTTTTATTTATTTTTTTTTTTTTCTCTCTCTCTTTCTTTAGACACTAGTTGCTGGTCCTCTCTTTCTTATCCCCAGCTCACTTCTGTACCCCGAGCTGGACATTCCATCATTACCATGCCCACGACATGCAAACAGGTAAAAACATGCAAATTCAAACACCAAAGATCTTTGCCAAGTGGCCTCAGTTCATTATTTATAATTGTCTTTGTTTTACAGGAATGTACAGACGAACAAGAGGAACTTCCAGAGTCAGCCCCACAAACACTTCTGGTTTTTGGTGGTGGTGATAACGAAGGGAGCTTCTTCTCTGACCTTTTCACTGTGCCAGTAGAGGAGCTAAGAGACTAAGCATTTGATCAGATTTGGTTTTACGTGCATTTTTGTTTTTTGTCGTAGTGTGGTTAGATTGATGAATGTATTGATGAATGTTTATTTAAAGAGGTATATTACACTCAGGTATTTGCATTCAGTTCATCTAACTTATTGTTTACCTACCCTCGAATGGTTTACAATCGGTATTCTGCTCTTCTATAGATCATCAAAAAGTAAAAGTCATCACACAGCTTCATTTTTCTTTTCTTTTTTCTTTTTTTAAGGCATTCATAGTGACCATTACTGCCAAATCCAATATGCCAAGTCCATATGTGTTGTGTTGTATAAAGCCATAAAACAGCTGTTGTCAAATAGACCTAAAAAAAAAACTTCATTATCGCAGTAAGCTTATCAGATTTGTTTAACATCATGACGTCAATTCTGATTTTAAGAACTATGCTGGTTTTGGTTTTTTTTAAACCAAACCATAACCAATTTTGGTTCTCAGAAAGTGCTCTTGTTAAGTGTAAAGATTCTCATTTTGTGCTCCACAAAAGTTAACCGCATTTGTTTATGGATTTACAGCGTAAACAATGACAGGTTTTTTAATTTTGGGTTGAACGACTCCATTAGCGTTCAAAGACGGAGTCATTTTGTGGTTCTCACACCCTCAGATTTGATCTGTGAAAGCTTTGTGGTGTCTGTTTTGTATATACATTTCTAGTTTTAGACTTAAGATTTTTTTGCTTGTGCTTTTTAAACGACTACATGTATAAATCCAGCTGTAAATACTGTTGCAGCAGACCCGTTTAAAATTAAACGTTCTTGGAAAATGCCTATTTGTTTGAGTTATTTGAACACTTCTCGCACAATCACACAGCAGGTCAGCCACACAGATGATGTTTCCTGTGTCCAAGCATCTGCTCAATTTCAAAATCTCCACGGTAACAACGACCGCATGATGTCACCCCACGTCTACAGTCGCCGTTACAGCCGCGAATACCGCAGTATGCGAGCACCGACTGACGCCTAGAGGAACCGCGCACGGATCCGCCGCCCCTCCCCGCTCGGCTCGCTCCGGAGATCGGCCATGTTGCCTCTCGCGCTTGTTCCGGTATCAGGCACGAGCGTTTGAGCAGCTCGGCCGCAGTACGACACCGATCCGCCTCCACTGAAACCCGTTTCACCACAGCCCCAAAGCCAATCATGGATTTTACTACCTGACTCTGGATGTTTGTCTTTGGACGCGAGCCCTCAGACGTTTCCTTTCATTCAAGAACCGTTGGTCACCGGGATCCAGTGAGTGGCGGAAAACGGTTTTGTGGATCATGAGGGTTTTTCGGGATTGATCTTTTTATTTGATGCCCGTCTTACGTTTGCTAGTCCTTCGTTATTAGCTCTCGCGATTGTTTTTCTTCACATCCGTGTTCAGTCAAGCGACGTTTGTTTCGTTGATCTCAAACTGACGGTTGAGGTATTTTCACCTTTTGTTGACACTTGTTTTTTGAAGGTCGGTAAAATTGTGATTTTTGGCTGGCCTAACACTTAATATCTCTCGCAGAGACACCTTTTCCTTTCAGTTTGTTCAATCCCTGTGACTGTCATTTTTAAGACCTGGGATGATATGAGTTGTTTTTAAACTATCGGTTATTCGGTCTGGAAGCAAATATAAATGTAAGTGTGTTAGTCTCGCCGAGAAGACTACAAATCCTGCTCAAGGACCTGCTGTTTATTTTCAACTGGACACTTCAAAACAAGTTTATTTTTTCTCCACATATGGACTGATGTTGGGCTTCAACTTGTTGATCTCTGTCTGCGTGGCTAGTTCAGGCTAGCTAGCAACACTGATTACTTCTGTCACAACAGACGAATAGCCTCTAACGACAAGTTTCTAAATGCTTGTCAGCCTCTGAAAACGCTTTTGCATTTATATTTCCCCCCTTTGGCCCTGTTTTTAAGAATCCCTGGGCGAAAATGTCAACCCGGCCTCAAGGAGTAGGTGTTATAGAGAATTCATCCAGCCAGGTAAGACATATCTTCACACTGACCACACAGAAACTAATATGTATGAATGTGTGTTTTGTTGTCGGGAATGACGTCATGCTTGCTTTTCTATTGAACTGTATTTCCCTCAAGCTTGTTGGGCTAAAAGACAGGTGACTGAAAGAAAATAAACAAACTCAACAAAAAACAAGTTAGTTCAGGAAGAGCTTCCCTGAGTCAATATGACTTCCCATAGCTGTTAACTGATAGCCTTTGCTGCATTCATTTTCCGTGCTGAATGTGTTGTATATCTGTTGTCTTATATGGATTATTTACTCGTGTCTTTACTGTAAGTCATTTTGTTTAGTGGAAAATTTTTTAAATCCTGTCTATTGTTGTAATAATAATCAAGGTCTTCTGAAGTAACCATGAGTCAAGCCAATGCGATTGAAGTTAACAAGGAGTTTAAACTCATCTGTAGCAGTGGTTCTCTACCAAGGGGCCGAGGAGCCTTAGCGAACATTATAGGTGGCCTGAAGATGGCTTAAATGCTTTAAAATAAGGCAAACCAGTCTCCAGAATATTGAGACATGTCTTATTGTAATGCATCCCTGAAGTCTAACAATTTAAGTATTTAGATTTTACATATTATTATTGTTTTTATTATTTTATTTAAAAATGTGGAAACTGCCAATATGTATGCATTAAAAAGCATACCATCAAAAGGCTTAGGGCCTACATGATGTTAAGTTTTAAAATAAAATAAGACCATTTAAAAATGAAGTTATTGTTCATTTTAAATTATCTCTTAACTTTTTTTTTTAATTTTAATTACAGATTGTCTTATTTTAATCTGTGCAAACTCCTAATTTTTTGTAAATAAATAAAGCAAACTTCAAAGACAATTTAAAATGTTTCAAAATAAATTAATTAAAATTATTTTTTTTCATCCTAAATGTCTGGGATTTAACAATTTAATTATTTCTTTGCTAATGTTAATATGTAGACACTAATAATTTCTATAAATTAAAAAGTAAAAAGGCCTCGATTTAAAATGAAACAAAAAACGCTGTAAAATAATCTAAATCAATTACAATTCAAGATTCATTTTAATTTCTTTGAAATTTGAATGCTTTTAGTTACTTAATGTAATCTATGGGCATCCCTAATTTCTGTAATTTAAAAAAGAGGGGCAGGAATTCAAACGTTCGAACAGGTCGAGAAACCACTAGTCGATAGAGGAAATCAGTCAACAGGTAGGGTGTTTGATTTGGGAGCCGCGAACACCACTGGCAGTGAGAATAGCCAGCCTTGCCCCTCTCAATGTGATAAGGCACAGATTGCGGTGTGAGTGCCAGAGGACAGAAAATTGAGCCATTCAGAGTGAGGAGGAGGAGGAGGACAGATTCAGTGCTCATTAATAACTCATGCCAGTGTGACTAATGCTGACTGAGCTTCACACAATACAGGCAGCACTAACGTGTGTGTTTTCCGTTAAGTGGCTTAATGAAAAGCGGAGGACTTTATATCCTTGTCCAGATCTCCGGATGCCCTCTCGGAGATCTCTAACCTCTTGTTCAGAGTGTGTCTGTTTTAGCAGAGGAAGAGTGTGAGGAGTGAATCATTGGTGTTAATCATACTAGTGAGGTCGTGGGTGAGTTTCAGCCTGCTATGTAGGAGGAGAGGTATGAAAATGTGTTATTATTTTGCATTATCCTCCATTGGGGTGGATCAGGCACAGGGAATGATGCTTTGCATAAAAAAGATTGCACACGGAACGGTGTGTTTATGTTTATGACTTGGACCATGTTTTGCATCTTAGGGAGTTTTATCTGTCACTCACTTTGCCGTTTCATCAATTTAATATGGATCACGCAAACATATCCATGTAACTCTTCACAGGCCTTCATGTTAAGCCTAAATTGAGGCCTGTTTGTCCTGTGACTCTTCTCTCCAGCTTTACGACATCCATGTCTGAAAAGCACACCACCTCAATAAGTGTTAACACAGGGTTTTCTTGTTCTCAGTAACTCAGTGTGTCACCTTGCTGATACTGTGACCTGACACCACAGGCTTGTGTTACAGATCCCTGAAATCCCAGACCCCACTAACACAGATTTAGGGATAGGGAGAAAAAGGGCCTTCACCTGTTTCTCATCCTCTGACCTCTACGTTCTGATGTTTTAACTAAATGATGTGGTTTAGTAAAGTTGTGTGAAGTTACTGTGTGAAGTTAACATACAACTCAAATATTTGCTTCTTGAATGAATGATTTTTGGTCAACTTTCCACAGTTAATTAGTGCATATCGTTACAAAAGGAAAATGTGTTTTTAAAATGTAGTTGTTGTCTTTGAAATGTCTTTTCGGCTGACATCACCTGAGCTGAATGTAGGGCAGATAATGATAACTAATGGCAATATAGCTGTATGGGATTTGTTTCAAGCATTTGTTGGGCAATGCAGCAATTCAGTGGCAATGTAATAAAGATTTTAGTGGATCGATATGAATTTTTAAATGGTCAGTGCCGAAAATGAGCATGCGCATGGTCTGTATAAGACTAATATATAGTGTATATATATATATTAGGGGTGGGCATAGATTAATTTTTTTAATCTAGATTAATTTTGAAATTAATCTAGATTAAAAT
>JAUMHQ010000059.1:7626786-7639094 GCA_032361165.1 Enteromius paludinosus
ATAAGAAGTAGGAAACGATGGTGTTTGAGACTCACAGTATGTTACGTCCATGTACTGAACTGTTATTATTCAACCATACCAAGATAAATTCAGTTTTCCATTCTATAGCACCTTTAATGTAAATCTATACAGGTAATGCATAATATAAATCAGCTTCAAAATTGATAGATGTTACATGTGATATATTTCTGTGTATTATATTACAAACTATGTACAGTAAACTAGTAACTTTCACTTGCAATGACATAGCAAAATGTTTTCTTTTAGTTGTCCTCTTTAATTTATATTTTATATTTGTATGACTCTCTTTGGCAAGAAGTGAACTGCAGATTGTCTGTTGGAAGGCATGCGACTGGCTATTTGTTACTGATATCACACCTCATGTGCGTGTGCTCTATAAACTCAGTATCAGAGTCGGAGCTGATGGAGGAAACTGATGATCATCATCAGGGCATCAGTGCATTAGTTTGGTTTTGTCAACTCAAAACTAATCCTCTAACCCCGAACTCAAATTCAAATACTATCATGGTACAGGCGTCCAGTTAGTGCCCTCCACTAATATTGGCACCCTTGGTAAATATTAGCAAAGCTGGTTGTTAAAATAAATGTTCTTTACTTTATACTTTTGTTCTTTTATTTAAAAACAATTAATTGTAGTAAAACAATTGGAGTCTTATTGTGAAATAAATGCTTTCTCTACTTCATATTGGCCCCCTTTATTGCAAGGTCCTTTACACAAGACAACAGCTGAGTTTTCTCCTGTAATGCCTGAAGAGTTTGGACAACACCTGATGAGAGATCAGAGACCATTCCTGCATCCATAATCACTCCAGATCCTTCAGAAGACCTTCTCCATGTCGGTTCTTGTGCTCTTCAATTCACCTCACTCATTTTCTTCAGGGTTCAGGTCAGAGGACTGGGACAGAGATGGCAAAAGCTTCATTTTGTGCTCAGTGACCCTCTTGTTTTTTGTGTTGATTTTGATGTTTGTTTTAGATTGTTGTCTCAACGGAAGATCCAACCATGGCATGTTATAAGATATCTTGCAGAGATTTTTTGAGAGAATCCATGATGAAATGCATCTGAACGAGACTTCCGGGACCTCTGCCAGACAAACAGGCCAACAACTTTAAAGATACAGCAGATTTAACCACGGGATGGGTACTTTTTATACCTGTTTGTACTAAAGCAATCTGGGGGGGTTGCTGCCAAAAAGCCAGTTGTCTGATAACAGAATATGCTGGATGTTGTTTTTTGGATGAGCAAGAATTTTTCCTAAAGCCCTACTGAACAGTATGTGTTGAGTGAAGACTCAATATCTGTTCTACTTTAGTGATAGGTTAGAATTGTGTGCATATTTTGAATGAAAGATCAAAAGGATAAACAATGCAGATTTATTTTCACAGCCGCTTTTGCTCAGATTTACCAAGGGTAAATCAAACCAAGCACTGTACCTGCAGAATAACAACAAAATTATTTGGGTCATTTTCACTTTATTCTGAAAAAAAAAAAATCTAAAACAAAAATAGTCACAAGCAAATCCAGTTCACATGTAAACAGTTCTCACATACATACAACATTTTGGAAGAAACGCGAGAACTCTTGCACGAGCTTTCCTCGGGAATCATCTTTAGTGTTTTGATGCCTCTGTGTTTGTGCCTTTAAGAGCAAGATGAAATCAGTGTATTCCAGAGTTGCAACAAAAAATCACGTATTTTGCATCACTTAGTGCTTAATCAATATTAACTAGTACTACATAGATTCACTACCTAACAATATCTTAAGGACCTAATTATACAAACAACAAAACCGCTTTGTCACCCAGTATGACTATCAACATGGCTCTTCAATGGGAGAGTGAGTATACACCATTCCCCAGTTTCCTGACACCAGGTGCACTTCAGAACACTCGTTAGTGTCTCTGTAGTCATGCACACTAGATGATACGCAGCTGTTGCCATAGAGATGGTAGAAGGAACTCGCATGAGTCTGTTTCGTGGCAGTTTTTAATTCCAGTGTATAAGGTTTTTACCCCACAATTTTGGTTAAACTTCCAACCTCCGCTGAGCATCTATTACTTACAGAAGGTGATTCAATAGCTGTTATTACAGTGGAAGCCTTGTGCTTGAGACTGTTCACGAGGTAAAGCTGTAGAACCTGAGGACAGATGGGTTTGTGGGGCAGTAGGGTTTGTTTTGGTTTTCTTTCTGTGGTTTATATGCATGTATACTACGGAGGGTTCTCCTTGGTCCTTTAGTGGAGAAGCGGATCATAGTCGGTGCATGTCCAGCTACGCTTACAGTTCACCTCTGGGTTTTTATTTTTTCGTATCTTTTGAGAGACAGTACTACACCTTGCCCTTTTACAGCGATTTAAAACAAATTCTCTGTTAAATGACTATTTGGGTGTCTTAAATCAGTATAAAGGGGCAAATACTACACGGCGATCAGTGTGACTGGGGGGATTCCACCTTCAGGCCCACTAGTGAGGGTGGCAGCTGTCCAGCCGAGGCGGAGGAGGAACTGAGAGAGTTCCTCAGTGCCCCCTGGTGGAGTGAGGATGCCACCGCGGGTCTGATGAGCGGAGGGGGAGGGTGGTTGTGGGGCGTCCGGTTTTGTAGAGGTCGCGTCTGAAGCGGGGGAGGCTGGCGCAGCAGGCTGGGGGGTGCTGAGGGGGGTGCAGGCCGCAGTAAGGGTGGAGGTTGAGTGAGGGGTGGGGAAGACTGGGCAGAGTTGGGGTTCCCAGCCACACCAGCATCAGAAGAGGGCAGTGGACTGTCAGAGTGAGGTGGAGAGACGCCGCCCATCTTCACCTGTAACAACAAAGAAAGTTGGGAAAGAGAAAATAATTCTCCTGTTGTTATCAACCGTTCTTTAGCTCGAAGATAAATAAGCTTTCAAAAGCTTCTCAAAATTCTTTCACCTCATCATCTTCTGCTCCTGACGACCCATTCAGCTCCACGCTCACTGTCCTCCCGCTGCCCCCTTGCACCACTTCCTGCTCTGCCTGCCATTCACGTAGCACCTCTTCGAGATTGAAGCGTCTCCGGTAGCTGACAAAGAATGAGCCGACCTGCGCCACCGTCTTATTGCCAATCACGTCCGCTATGGCTGCGAAATCTTTACCGTATCGCCTGACGGCTGGAGAGGATGTAAATGAAAAAACTGCTCAGCAATGCTTGAAATTAAACAACATTCAACCAGAATAACATTTTTAAGAACTCAGTATGCAGTACCAAGTATCATATTGTTTTGAAACAAGGTACAAGATAGGAATTCTCTTTGTATTGCTCCCAATGCACACATAACTGGTAAAATGCATTTACAGAATAGCCGATATTAAAGTTTTAAGCTATTCTCTCTGAAAACACTCAAAACTAACACCATTTGTTTGAAACGCTACATCTTTATTCAGGGATCATAAGAATTAGAGATAATAATAATCCAGCTCACCCTGAACTGCCAGGAGTTGCTCCTCCGTCGTCCAGCGAGAGTTGAGTTTTTGGGTGGGCTGACGGAAATGCAGCACGGAGAGAAAACGTATGTAGCATAAAACTGGCATTTTGCCCAGAATCTACTTAAAGGTCTGACAAACTTGTGCTTTAAAAATATTATGCAATTAGGCCTTATCAGGATCTCAGAAACTAAGCCTGTGCATTCAAACTGTCCAAATACATTAAATGGATTTAACAGTGTCTTGCTTTTTAACTTTTACACGTATGCCAGTTTTTTAATGTAGTGCGAATGATAAATGTTTGGAGTTTGTATATCAAAGCAATGCAGGTCAAAACGTACCTCTGATGGTCTTATGCCTTCAATTCCATCACCCAAGTTGTGCTTGAGAACGCTGTTGGTTTGCTTGATACTTTGGACCTAAACGCAAAACAGAGAAGTGAAAATGTTCAAAGTTAGGTTTCCATTCAGGAAACATTTATAATTGATTTTGAAAACGGCTGTGATTCCAGGATGTTTTCCTTGCGTAGCACACACACTCGCGAGTCTCTCAGATTTACAAGCACTACCAAAACAGCTGTGATTTGACGTGTTGCACTATACCTGTCTCTTCAGTGACACTAGCTGTGTGTCCAGGTGTCTGAGACTAACAGATCCTGAATCAGTGGATGCTGAGAGAGCAACAATGTCCTCCTGTTGTAGATGCATGCCTTTAGGAGGCCTGCGGCGAGCGCGAAGAGGGTGGTGACGGTACTGTGCACCCTGATTCTCTTTCCGAGTCAGACCGGACTTGCTTGAACCTTTATCACTTCCTCCCCCATTCCCAGAGCTCTGCTTCGCCGCCTGAAAAGCAGCACAAATGCAGTGTAAACGCAGTCATGCACATGCAGTCTTATGTGCTTTATGTGCTACACCATAGCCTCACCTCTTTCCTGGCATTGATGTCAAAGTCACTGTCTGGATCGGCTTCCTCAATCTCATCGTTACTGGGAGAAACAAAAATGCACACTTTGTAACGATTCATTGTCTTTTCTGTCCATCTTTTTCCTTTCTTTTTCTCTCCTTTTACCTCTCGTCCTTTTCTCTCTTGCTGAGGAGCTTGCGTGCTTGACGGTCCATGACGCTGGTCCGGGTTCTGGTTTTCTTCCAAGAGTAGTAGTACTTCACTAGGCTCGAGATCAGCTTGTCTGGAAGCTGGGAAATAAAAATAACAGATGGTTATGGCTAAGCATGTACAGTAAAAAAAGAACAAGATGTCCCGTATCAAATTTGTGACTTTGAGCATTTGAGCTTCTTTGTACAAAAGGTCAGATGTTCTAGCTTCCACTGAAGCACATGACGCTTTGAAACATTCTCTAATCATTTCCATGTAGTAATGGATGACAACAAGTCAACACTATTATAGTGCTGACACCGAGACCTCACTGCGACTCTCTTCATATACGTGCGATTCTACTCTGGGACGTATCTCAAGATGCCTGCTCTTCTGGAGTTCCAGGCAGATGTGAGAACACCAGATGACTCTTATATAACCCATCTTGCCTCCATCCCACCCGCTCACCATCTGTTGGATGCGATGGAAGCTCTTGCCATGAAAGCTGAAAGCCTGTTCGAACAGAACTTTGTCTTCCACTGTCCACTCATCAGGAAAGGGAGTAAAGTTGGCCAGGTCAGCCAGTGACTTCTCCACATCATGCTTGTGCCACAGAAGCATGCCAAGAGCCTTTTGACAGAAGACAGAAGGACTCTATCAGTGATCTATGCCGTTAATTTAGAGGATTTGCCTATCATGCTTAAGATTCATGCAATATGGTACCTGTTCCATGTTGTATCCATGCTTCTCTTTGGCCATTAGAATATATTCATCCACTGAGGGTGAGAAAATGCAAAATGCAGTTTCTTTACAAACCAACATATTAGATTTGGTGACAGTGTCACCTCGCCACAAAATACACAACGATGATTAGAAAATATCACAACAACAAAATAGAAAATAAACATGCAAATGCATATAATTAAAACAGATTTAAATCAAATCCAAATAAGGATAGTGGGGTCAATTTGATTTTGACATCAATACGTGTGTGTGTGTGTGTGTGTGTATATATATACACAGTACTGTGCAAAAGTCTTAGGCCACTAGTATTTTGAAATGGTTGTTTGAAGTCTGTTATTTCTATGTTTTGCGGTAGCGTGTCAGTTGGAAATATCAGTTTACATTTCCAACCATTATTTTTGTCATTAATTGTAATAATGCAGTGAGATTATGGTCTTCACAAGGAGTCTGACAACAGCCAGTGCTCCACACAGAGAGCTGATCTGATCATCATCCAGTCTGTCTGGAATGACATGAAAAACTGTGGCAACGTCTCCAAGATGAAGAAAAACAAAACATACCTGGAATATGCCTATATATATATATATGTACTAGTGCTGTCAAACAATCGCAGTGTATATTTATTATGTACAAATAAATAAATATATATATATACATATATATTATATGAATATAAATATAAACATTTAAATGCATGTCAGTATTTTCTAAATATATACTGTTTGTGTATTTATATATACACAACACACACACATACATTATGTAAAACTTTATTTTGTATGCGATTAATCATTTGACAGCACTAACACAGACACACACGTATGTATATATGCATCTAGAAAAGTGTTATAAAATACCATTGCAATATGAGAAAAAAAAAAAAATTTTTAAATCACACTTTTATAGACTTAACTTGGCCTCACTTTAAACATAAAGAGTAGTTTCTTTTCTTTTTTATAAAAGCACTTCTCATCAACAGCCTGAGTCAGACCTTCAGCAGTTTTTAGTCATTTCTGCGTGTGAATAATTGTTCCTTACACATGGCATCGGACACTTGGCTGTTTGGTAACCAGACCAGCATGCTCCTCTGGTCAGTGTCACTGAAGCGGGTTGCACAGTCTGTCAACACAAAGAAGAAACATGTCTGTCATACAACACAGCAGCCTCTCTCCAATACCTCGTCTCACAACCTTGTTGTTTTTTTACTTCTCTGCAGTTTTTGTCTATATTTCTATATCATCCAAGACTATAGCAGTGTTCTGTCCTACTCCCCATAAGCTTCAGAGCACACAGAAACACCTACACACAGCCCTTTATCTTATCATGCTCATGCAGACTGTGAAAACTGCATGGATTTCAGAGATATATATTCATCTCTTCTGAGATTAACTCCCCTCTCCCTCTTTACCTGGTTTAAACTCTGGGATCAGTGCTTGGTAGTCCCCACCAACGCGGATCATACTGTCTGTTTCAAAAGAGCAAGAGGGAAAAGGACGGTCAAAGAGGGGGAAAACACAGGCAGGCAGAGTTAGAAACTGGCAGTGCGTCCTCACAGAGAGCAGAGGAAGAAAAGTGGGTGGAGGGAGAGAGAGGAGGAAAAGACAACAGGGACGCTTGACACACACACTAACACTGATGTACTCAGACATTTTACACTTAAATTAAACAATTAAGGTTAATACTGTGGTCCCATGCACATGAATGGAGGTGCAGATGGTGGCTTGGAGTTGGAGTTTGTGTGTGAAGGTGGCAGACGTACCATGTGTGTGTTCCTCATCACTGCTCTCTTCCTCAGAGTGCTGGCTGTTCCCGTTCGTGACTGTTTTGGCCCTGCTTCGGGACAGCACACCAGACCCTGATCGCTCCATCACTGATGGCATGGCTAGAGGGGAGAGAGAGAATGTTCAAGGGGATCAGCGTTGGCCTTTGTTTTCAACAACTTAAAGGGACAGGTCACCCACGAATGAAAATTCTGTTATAGTTTCCTCACCCTCTGTTCCGTCTTTCTTTTGTAAAGCACAAGACATTTTCTGAAAAATGTTATGCACATACAATGGAAGTCAATGAGGCCCAACATAAACACTGAGGCCGAGTAACTTGTTGTATAAACCCAACGGAGACATTTTTCAAAATACATTCTTATGTGCTCCTTAGAAAAAGGTTTAGCATTACATGAAGGTGAGTAAACCATGAAGGATCATTTTATTTTAGGCATGAACTCTATTTAATGTAGCAGCATTTCTAATGCAAATAAATTCTCGCTGATGTTATGCATTATTCATGTATGTATATATGTATGAGTGTGTGAATATACACTACCGTTCAAAATTTTGGGGTCAGTAAGATATTTAATGGTTTTTAAAGATGTTTCTTCTGCTCATCAAGGCTGCATTTATTAGATTAAAAATCCAGGAAAAAACTGTAATATTGTGAAATATTATTTCAATTTAAAATAACTGTTTTCTGTGTGAATATATTTTAAAAAGTAATTTATTCCTGTGATACAAAGCATTCCTCCAGTCTTCAGTGTCACATGATCCTTTCAGAAATCATTCTAATATGCTGATGTTTTATTATCAATGTTGGAAACAGTTTTTTTAGGAATCTTTGATCATTAAAATATTAAAAAGAGAAGAATTTATTTAAAATGGATAATAATGTTCAGATCTACTGTTAAAGTAGTTTATTGTTACATAACCTGTTCAAAAGTTTGGGATCAGTACGTTTTTATTCTTTCTTCTTCAAAAGAAAAGATTACTTTTTTTAACCAAGGATCTATTAAATGAACAAAAAAGTCACAGCATAGATTTACATTTTAAAAATTGTTTTTTACTTGTTATTCATCAAAGAATCCTGAGGATAGAAAAAAACACATATTTCCAAAAAATATATTTGGCTGCAGAACTGTTTCCAACATTGACAATTCTATAATAAATCAGCATATTAGAATGATTTCTGAAAGGATCATGTGACGCTGAAGACTGGAGGAATGATGCTTTGTATCACAGGAATAAATTACATTTTAAAATATATTCACACAGAAAACAGTTATTTCAAAACTGAAATAATATTTCACAATATTACAGTTTTTTCTGGATTTTTTATCTAATAAATGCAGCCGATTGGTCCAAATAGTTTCCTCAAGTATCTTTTATCATTTACACTGTAGTGACAAGTCTTTGTGTTCTGATTCTTTACCGACTTTCTCAAGTAACATCATTCCAGCGTCATATTCACATCTTTTTATTCTCTGAATCGACAGTCTTATGAAATGTGGCGAGAAAATTAACCTCAAATTAGTATAAATTGTGACCCAGGATCACAAAACATAAAGGTCAGTTTACACGTCATCTGAATAAATAAGCTTTCCATTGATCTATGGTTTGTTAGGATAGGATAATATTTGGCTGAAAATCTGTATTCGGAGGGCACACACAAAAAAAATCTAAATATTGACAAAAATCACATTCAGAATGGTCCAAATGATCTATTTACAGCAGGGTATTTCCAAAATATCTTCATGTAACATGCTCTTTACTTATCCTAATGATTTTTGCCATTTAAAAAAAAAATCTATCATTTTCACCCATAAACTGTAGTGTTGGCTATTGCTACAAATATTCCCGAGCAACTTGTGGTCCAGGGTCGCAGATAATTAAAATATGTGTGTATGGAAATGAAGTTTGGCTCAAGAGACAGTGAAGGATGTGGAGGTTTAAATGCTCCTGGCTATGTTTTGAGCGGCAGGTGATGGAGAAAGCTGAGGTATCAGACCACAAAGCGCGGGATATACGCATTAGTGTAATGTTTCCAAATTTGTATTTAGAACTTTCATTAGTTTAAACGCCAGGAAATGATACTTTGATTCGTCTTTGTTTCGCGAATGCCTCCAGAAGATTAACGAGGACAGTGGAGCTGACTCCCGTCACTTTACAAACATGTATGCAGTCCCAGAACAACAGATACCATCCTTTAGAAAACGAAACAACGACCAAAGCCTTGATTTCTTAAGCGTATGCCATTGTGATAGAGAGTCGCCAAACTGTACCTCTCGCTGTTTTCATGAATAATAACTCAAGAGGGTGCCTGCATTTTGAACATACAAAACCACTACACAAACATAAAGCTAAGAAGTATCTGATCTAGATGTATGGACACAAAAGAAACATTGGCGAGATAAGATACCGGCGAAATAGAATCCCGCATAAATTATATTTAAATAAATCTTTGCAACTCTCCAACAAATGTAACAATAATATTAGTTATTTATTCTTACTTTACACGTAAAACAAAAAGTCGTTATGTGTCATAAAACGAAGCGTTGAATAGGGCACGTGACGTCACGACCAGTGTCTCTATTGATTGAAGTTGCCGTCGGGCTCAGTGTGAATTAAACGTGCGCTTCAGATGAGTCCAAAACACTCAATATGAGGCACTGAACAGCCCCTCGCTTAACAGAGTGCCCAATCAACTCTTAATAGTGTTTCAACTGAAAACAGTTATCGATTGCCCCCTTAAACTCCGAGAGGTCGCATCACTCCGACCACCATCCAATCATCCCTTCCTTGTTCATTTAAACATTTCTGTGAGTAAACGCGCACGGATCTGGCTCGGGCAGTGATAATCCATCATTCAAACGTAAAAAGTAGAGAAACAGAAAGAAAGCATCTTTCCCCTCACCTCACTTTTCGCGCAGTCGCTCACTCAAGTCTGAGTCCTTTTGTGTGGAGCCACGCTTATGTCCCTATTCCAGTTGTTGGCTAGCTGTCGCTGAACATTTGCCTTATAACGTTAGTTACCAGTCCAAAGAGCAGTTCACTACCTGGCTTGCTTCCTTTCTCTCCTATTCAAACTTATCAAGCGACAAACAAGTGTTGGAAAGCATCAGCCCTACGCACGTTTGTTAATAGACAACTGCATTAAAGCTTCTGTGGATATTCGCACGTTTCTCATTCTCTCCAGTTCATTGCATCGGCCGCATAGGGATCCTATCCGTGTGTGTATGTGCCGGGGAGACCAGAGGACTCCTCACAACCGAGGAAACCTTCCGCGCTGTTCGCCTCTCCCCAACTAACTTCCATGTCAATTACATAGTCCCGTTACCCGGCGTCAAATTCATAACAAGTCATTTTGACAATGTTAAGGCTCGCTTCGTGCGAGTCAGTCTAACTCTCGCATTGCACATATGCGCAAAATTAGAAACCAAAACGTTAAACGAAACCCTCCCGTCATAAAAGCCGTTATTCAGGTCTAAATTGCGGCTACGTTTAGATTGAAACGGATATTTAGAGCACCTTGTACAATTCTCTTAGTAAAAGCTACTTAATAGCGATCCATTACTTTGTGCTTTACCTGCGGTACTCCCACATTAAATCACACGGAACTACTTCCTGCTGTGCGTGCGGAGGGATTCGTCAGCTGTGCAATGCAGTGCTGAGGCTTGCCCAGACCCTTCACTAATGCATGCAGGAAAGGAAAAAGACTACAACTTGCTTATTTACCTGAATATTGAGTATTTCATGATGGATATCGTGAATTAGGCTTTAGCTATTGTTCTTTCACCACATTCAGTTGATAAAATGTCATTGAGTCTTAAAGAAATCAATACATTCACACTGTGTACGCCCATGGTTTCTGGTCTACACTAATTAAACA
Source organism: Enteromius paludinosus (assembly GCA_032361165.1). Lineage (NCBI taxonomy): Eukaryota > Metazoa > Chordata > Actinopteri > Cypriniformes > Cyprinidae > Enteromius > Enteromius paludinosus. The sequence goes on from JAUMHQ010000059.1 coordinate 7,637,731, forward strand.
TAAACATAAGGTATTAAAGGTGAGGATAAACTTGATATCTAGACAACATCAAAATCAAATAAAAGCATTAAAGCCTGTATTTAGACTGGTATCCAACACCCCCTCCTGACACCATCAACCAGCAGGCCCAAGTGATTGGGCAGTTCCTCCATTGAACACTCGTATAACATTGATATTCTTTTTCTGTGGTCCTTGCAGGGAAGAACAGAAACAGAAATACCAGCACTTGTGGCACAAGACCCCTCCCAGCCATCCCCTCTCTGTCTATGTGTTTCTCTCTCCAACCATCTCCTCCCTCCCCTCCTCCGTGCCATCTTGCCAGTACTGTGCAAAAGAACCATCTCCATTTTCTCCAACTCACCTTAGTTATCCCTTTATGATGGTCTCTCGTTGCTGGATTCTTTCTTTCTCTCTCTCTCTCTCTCTCTCTCTCCTCTTCCTCTCTGTTAGACTTCCTCCATCCTCATCACCTCTGAGTTCCTCTTTCCTCCCCTCCCCCTCTCTCTATTCCTCCTCTTCTCCTCTTCCCCCCCACGCATGCACACCAAGCAGAGAAAGAGGGTTTTTTCCAGGAGTAACAATCTCTGCTCGCAACCACAACAGGCCTGAAGGTGTAGCTGGAGTCTGTCCCTATTTTGTTTAGCAGTAACATGGATGGCACAACCTTTTGTTGTTGTGGTAGATTTGCATGGCCTTTTAGGCCGGGTTTTGTTTATTTATAAACACTGTAACAACCGTTATAATCACTCCATCATAGACTAGTTCTCGAATACGGATACAGGTTCAGTGTGTGAGTTGTGGCGCAGAGGAAGCGGAGATTTTAACAGCGCTGAACTCTCTGACCCCCTCCCTTGTTTCCCCTCCAGAAAATGCCATCTCTCCCCGTCGCGAGACAGATTACCAGAAAACAAAAGGTTCGGGGCGGGGCTTCGTGGCGGGCCATCTGCGGGAGGGGCGTGGTCAGGAATATGCAGCGCTCGTTGCATTCAACACATGGATGGACCCCTTTATAAGTTATGGCTGTGCCTTCTTCATAATAGGCAGAGGCAGTGGGTGTTGAACGAGGGATTCTGTTAAAAGTGCTCTAGATGTGAGAGGATGTTCAGACCGTTCTAGGGATTGCAGTTAAGGGCCACTGGCGTTTAGATGTGCACTCGATGCCGTTCAAAGCGTGCGATCATCATACAAGGTGGTGCTGACATACAGTAGCAGTTCCTACACAGTAGCAACTTAAGTTGCAGTCCTATATTGTCAACTAGTGCGACCTCGTGGGCAAAAGAGGTACTGCAGGGCCATTCTAGGCCCCCTGATTTTTGATTTCCTCAATGCAGTCATTGACCTAAACAGAAATCTCCATTACTATA
>JAUMHQ010000059.1:7657360-7676115 GCA_032361165.1 Enteromius paludinosus
AGTTAGGAATGGGATGGCACTTCAGTTCATAGAATGAGTAAAGGCAGGTGAGCGAAAACTTTTGGTAATATAGTGTACTTTAGATGTAAACTACAATGAATAGCTTTTGCTATTTTTCAAATCTACCGTAGGCCTACCAGTTCCATTGTATCGGTGCAGGTATGATGCCATCTAGTGGAAACATACTGTGATGCTTTACGATTTTCGCTAGCTTTTTATATTACCAGTCAACAAGCAACAAAACAGCTATATGTGATGCTTGTATACGTGTGTTATACGTTCAAATAGTGTTATACATTATTTTGCCTCTCAGTATCTGCGCCCACTATGCTGCATTTAATAGTTTTCTATATAGAATGCATATTATGTGACACAGAAGGTTTGTTATTTTAGTAAATTATCTAAACTTTTATTTTATAGATTTAAACCGAATCTAAATTTTAATGTAACGTTGCAGCTATTTAAAAAAAAGAACGATTTATTTATAATGAATGTTTGGCGCCTTTAATGTATTCCAGTAACCTGATTGGTTGTTTGTAAAAATGGGCGTGGATTGTACGTGACAAGAATAAAAGGCGTCGAACCCTTTCCTTCGTCCATTTTGGAGCAGCTTCTTCTCTGGTAAGCCATTTTTCTAGACCTACACTAACTAGTTTAGTCGTTTTATATCGCCTCTTTTTCTACAAACTCTTTTTAGATTACTTCTCTTTTCCTTTATTTTTTCTTAGCGCGCATTAAGCGTTTATTTCAGTCTATAGGCTTCTAGCAGGTAACTTCTAGGTGTTTCCATTCCGCTCCCCACGAGCCTCTGATTGTATCTGAAACCATCCTTGCTCATGCATTGATATTATTTGAATTCTTCTCATTATTATCAAAGTTTAGATGTTACTCTAGCGTAAATAAATCGTATTTGCGATGGCTTCAGCGAGATCTCTCAATGATGATAACTTTCACAGACCTGTACTGAAATACTGTGATTGCACTATTTATCTGATGAGAGACCGACGTGAATTTAGCGTCTTTTGCGTCGAGTTTTCTTTTTTCTTTATTTGTTTTAGTCTTACTGCGTTGATTCGTGTTCTGGAAGCTTCAAATACACGTGTCCTTACTGTACGGTTTTCTCTTGCAGCTGCTGGCCACAATGAGTATGAAGCGCGTTGGCTCATGGGAAGGTGAGGGTGCATTTTTAGTACTTTTCCCGAAAGCATTCATGGATTAATGAATTATTAACTTTTGTCAGGTTATTTGAGTGGGTATCCCTTTATGAAATGCTGCATAAAACCCCTCTCCTTAGGAGTGCACAAAATATTAGCGTTTTTAAAAGCATGCATGTTTGCTTGTGCAACGCACATGGCCCTGATTTGCTCGATTAACTGTATATACAGCAAATCCATTAAACTGCTTTAATTATTGCATGCTTGTAATGGGTTCTTTTTATAAATCGACAAATTCAGTATTTGGTTTTTATGATTTAGCACTGAAACATGGGATCGAATAAGTGGATCGAGTGTGCTTTGTAAATGGCATCCAGTGCTACTGTGATGACTTCTGAATTCTCTCTTCCTGAATTGCTTTGATGTAACTGTTCTAAACTGAGTAGCATTGGACATCTAGCACACCGTGCCAAGCTGTACTGTTTAGTGTTCGTTCGTGAGTGCAGGCACTTAAAGTGTGTCTTTTTGCAGTTTTCATGCCATTTGCTGGGATGAGTAGACCGGGATCTGTTAAATTTAAGGTAAGCTCTCTATAAATGTTGTTGGTACTTCTGGACTGGACATTTTCAAATGATGATTTTCAAAAGACAAGCATATGTCTGAATGCCAGTGATGTTTGCCATTTTTGTTCTGACATAATGCAGATGACTGGAGTCCGGTCACCACCTTATTGCTTAAAACTAATAATTCTGTTTTATTGTAGGTCCCCTTTACATGAAATCTGACCATGGAATTAGTTTTGGTAAGTAGTTGAGTTCAGAATTTAATTTTTCAATTTTAAGCTGGCTGAAGTGATTTAAGTTTTTATATCATAACTGGACGACAGACTTGTCATATGGCATTCTAGTCACCAAAGTATGATCAGACCGTATGACCGTACAGTGCCTGATTTTTGTACTACTGGCTACTTTCTGTGTTTACAATGGCTTTTTCTTTAGGTCATCCCCCCCCCCTTTATCTGTGTCTAGTGTCAGCACAGTGAACTCTCGCCACAGACCTGCAGCTCCCAAGGTACTTTGATTTATTTTAAATGCAGTGGTTTGCTCCGTCTCCGTGATGAAGATACTTAGCTCACTTTGACCCAATGTGAAAAGTAACGAACATCTGAGAGACTTATTGGCTGTTCATCACTCTGTGGTTCTTACATGACACCGTCAGACCGACTGTATTCCTTATTTTCTTGACAGGGCTGTAGCGTTTGTCCCAGACGCAGTGGCTGAAATCGTTGTTTTGTATTCTGTAAGTTTACTTCCCAAAAGCTACTTAATACTCTTGTCCCCCTGTAACGTATGATTATTTTTTTGGAATCTCGTTCGTCTGAAATCTTTTAATTAATGACGTTACAGGAAAACTTTAATTTTACACTGTGCTCTTTGTATCTGAAGTGACACCCACATTTGTTTCCTCTCCTAAAAGGTTGTGAGCCTGAAGTACTCTCCAACAGGTAAATATGCACTTAAGTAATTCCATTGAACTGTTTCTAGTTAATTTGTACCTCCCTTTGTGCTCCACGTCCTCTGTAACGTATGATTATATTTCTTGGAATCTCGTTCGTCTGAAGTCCTGTTGAAATCTTTTAATTAATGACGTTACAGGAAAACTTTAATTTTACACTGTGCTCTTTGTATCTGAAGTGACACCCACATTTGTTTCCTCTCCTAAAAGGTTGTGAGCCTGAAGTACTCTCCAACAGGTAAATATGCACTTAAGTAATTCCATTGAACTGTTTCTAGTTAATTTGTACTTCCTCCGTAACATATGATGATTTTTGTAGTCTCGTTCGTCTGAAGTCATGCTGATAAACTAAGATATTGCTGACGTTACAGATCTTGCATTTACATCTCTGCATTTGTTTTTGCTATCCCATCTGAAGTTCTCTCTCTTAACCTATAGGTGGCACACCTGATGGTGACTTCACAGGTGAGAATTCTGTTCCTAACTAACACTTTATGGCAGCTGGTCCTTTTATGATGTATCTTGCACATGTCTTACGCCCGGTGTCAACACCAGAACCTGAAAAGGTGAACCCACTGGTGTTGCCTGGGCAATAAGGGGATGACTTGTTGGTTACCAACAGTCTGAGAAGGACTAGCTTTTAGCACATCTAGGGTTTTCCTCTACACTTGTTTCCTAATTTCTATTCTCATTGTTTATTTTTTATTTGCAGGACTGCAGTGGATTAGGTTGCGCACCCTTGAATCCTAACGCTGGTATGCATTTTTATTTTTATTTTTTTTTTTTTTTGGCTTTCAAGCTTCAGTTGCATGTGAACTAGTAGGTGTGATGAGTGAGTTACCGCCCCAGTCTGAATAATCTGATTGATTCGGTGACCTCTGACCTCCAAGCTGGTAGCACACTAGACAAGAAGCTCCGTGTTGTCTCTTGCCACTTTAAACTGGAGCAAGTTTAAAATGAGCACACCGGTGGTGGCGCATTACTATAATTTTTTTTTAAATGGTGCCTAGCAGTGGTTCAAAACGTAAAGATGTGGGTGACTGTCGTCATGTGCATGCATGACTAGCTTTAGATGTACTAGTTTTGGTGTGCATGAAACCTTTCCCTTTTTGTTAACGTATTTTGGTTCCTTGCAGGACTACAGTGGACTTCCTTCCAGTTCTGCACCCTTGAGCATACAGAAGTTGGTATGTGTTCCGCTTGTTACACATTTAGTAGGTGTGATGACTAAGTTACCGCCCCAGTCTGAACAATCTGATTGATTCGGTGACCTCTGACCTCAGTAAACGTTGTAATTTTTAAAATGTATGTGTGAAACTTCTTTTAAATATTATTTATTTATATATATATATTTTTTTTCCCTCCCAGACTGATTGATAGTCTCCATGACTGACTCAAGGTTTGTATTTTTTGTTGCCTCTTTAGTTTATTGTAGTTTTAAAGGATGACCCATATCGCCCCAGTCTGATGTGTTATGACTGATTCGATTAATTCTGATTCTTAAAATTGTCTGTCTTTTAAAATGGTACATGTACCACACTTTTGTGACCCCCATTCTTTGTCCCCCACAGGTTATTTTTAAATTGCTTCGGAGAAGTTGAACTGGCTGAAACCTGATGTTCATCTGTGTGCCATCTTGTTGGTATGCGTCCTCAAGCTTGTTACATATTTAGTAGGTGTGATGAGTGAGTTACCGCCCCAGTCTGAATAATCTGACTGAATCGGTATCCTCTGACCTCAATGTAAATGGTTTTTTGTTTTTTTTTCTCTCAATAGTGTAAGACTCCTTGTGACACATTCTTTCTCTCCCCTACAGGTTACTGTTAAATTGCATCGGAGAAGTTGAACTGGGTGAAACCTGATGTTCATCCCTGTTATAGATCTGTTTAACTGAATGGATGGGTTTTTTTTTTGTTTTTTTTTTTTTATATAAACTGAAGATTGTAAAATAAATGGGTATTCTAAATTTTGCAGTTTCAAATTGTCTTTTTTCCAGAGTCTCACTTTGTCTTGTTTGTCTCTGGGATTTTCAGCAGTTTAAATTGAAATGAGACTTTCAAAATTAAGTTTTGCTTCTTAATGCTTACACATGCAGCTACAAACTTTTGAAACTTCAGTATTAAAGTGTTTAAAACACAGCAGCTTTGGGTCACGGCAATTAGTATTAGTTTACATCAAGGCTCCTTTTGTCCAGTACCCCAACACTTTTGCTCTAGTGTAATTTGCCATGAGAAAGCAAAGCATTAATCTTTATTGCTCAAGTTCCTTTTTGAGATTTGAACAAAAGGCAGTTGACAGACTTAACTTTTTTTTTTTTTTTTTTTTTTTGACCTTAGTAATCTGCTACCCCTCAGTGTATTTCGAGTGTTCTTATGGGGTGGAAAGATTCATGAATACTATAAAAGGTGTCCAGTTCAAGCAGCCACCCTCTGTAGAACCTTTAAAGAGGGCTGGAGACTGACCCATAATCTTTAAATGGCTAGAGGAAGACCAGATTTGAGGCAGTGGCAGCAGACATGTATCTTAATGCAGCTAAACAGGTAGTTAAGGTTTTTAACAGCATACAAGAGTACACTTTTCAAACACTACCTGGTGGTAGCACAGCTACTTCGACACCCATTTTAAACCTTTAAAAAACTGACTGAATGTGTGCAGTTCAAAAGTTTATTTTATTAACCATCAGTCCGCTGTAAAGATCCGAGCTGCTATATCATCAAGTAGCCAGTCCACACCTGTTAGCAGGTTCTCGCCTGTAACAGCACTACATCCCACAATGCACCAGTGATGGGTCTTAATGTCATCAAGGGCTAAAACCTGGAAACGGTCAGAAAGAACATAGTCAGATTCCAACAAACTGCAAGGCAGTTTCAGTAAAATACAAATGACACTCCCTCTGCCAAATCTCACCTCTCGAATGGATTCTTTTGATAAAGCACCGGGTAGGTCCTGTTTGTTGGCAAAAACTAACAGAGTGGCCCCCGCTAATCGCTATTCAAAAGAAATACATTAATCATAAATGAAGTGTAATATGTATATATACAATAGCCCAAACATGACATTTTATTCAGTAACATGCTTTAAAAATAAGGTGGTCTTTTGTTTAATCTGCATCTTTTAGCTAACATAAATGTCAAAATCTAACCAAATACTTTTAATCTTAGGTTTAAGTACAGATACTGGTCATCTCACCTCCTCTAGTAATAAAGCACTTAGTTCTTTCCGGCAGTCCTCCAGTCTCAATCTGTCAGCGCTGTCCACTACCCACAACAGTCCATCTGTACTCTCAAAATAATTCCTCCAGTACGATCTCAATGACTTTTGGCCACCCACATCCCAGATATTCAGCTTAAACCTAGTCTCAGCATGAAAAAAAGAAACAAAAGTAATCCACTTGGGTTATTAGGTATCACAGTAACCATGGTAAACAACAGTTTATATAATCAAGACATTCTCTATCTGTGTGTGAGGTGTGTATATATATATATATATATATATATAAAAAGGGAACACTTGAACAACACAATGTAACTCCAAGTCAATCACACTTCTGTGAAATCAAACTGCCCACTTAGAAAGCAACACTGATTGACAATCAATTTCACACGCTGTTGTGCAAATGGAAGAAAAAACAGGTGGAAATTACAAATAAAGGAGTGGTTCCGTAGGTGGTGACCATTTCTTCATTACTATGCCTTCTGGCTGATGTTTTGGTCACTTTTGAATGCTGGCAGTGCTTTCACTCTATGGTAGCATGAGACGAAGTCTACAACGCACACAAGGAGCTCAGGTAGTGCAGCTCATCCAGGATGCCACATCAACGCAACTGTGGCAAGAAGGTTTGTTGTGTTTGTCAGTGTACACTCAGATACAGGATAGGATGTGTTATTTTCGTGTTCCCTTTATTTTCTTTTTGAGCTGTGTTATATATAAATAATGGGTCAAAAACATCAACCTATCCACATTAAAAAAAATGTACAAAAGGTACTGTCCATATAAAAGCAAATTAAATCGTTAGTAAAGTGTCTACTTTAAGGGTTTTAGGTACGTTTTTCAAGAATAAAATGTTGACATTTAGTTAAAATAATGTTACATTGTTATTCAATGCAGCACAATATTTATGTAAAAATTCAAACATGTTTATTCTGACTTATTAACATTTATAAAAGAACAAGGGAGCAAGAGAGAACTGTTACACAGAATAACATTTTAGTGGGTGTATTTTGTGAATCAGGGGAAATGTATCATTTATTGTTTGCTAAGAAAAACAAAATTAAACAGAAAACGTTCTATATTGTTAAAAGAAAACTGTAACAATTTAAAGCAGTATTACACTTTCTGTATTTATGCTTAAACCGTCTTACACCTGTTATACTTCATATAAAAGAACGCATTTTGTTTTAAGGACAACTTTGATAAAAAAGGTATATATGAATCATCTTCAGCCGTACCCTCTATGCTCGAGTGTCTTTATGTTGAAGCCTAATGTTGGAGAGATCGTGCTGACATCTTCGCCATTAAACTTCTTCAGGATGGTTGTTTTCCCCGCGTTGTCAAGACCACTATAGAAAAGGTTAAGGACCCACAACAGCATCTTTAGCATCACAAGTAATGAGAAGAGTACACTAAACGGGCCTTGTTAGAGTAACCGACCTTTGTGAATGGAGTCACGTTAACAACGTACTTCATTAAACATAATACCAACAGCGTTTTAATAATTATTTTGTTTTCAAACTCATATAACGTTAGATGAATACATTTGTACGTAAGTTAGTTCTGGGCAAGGATACAGCATTAGTAGACGCATTTCACGCTCCTTGTGCTTCATCTTCTTTAAGATCGTCAGTAAACCCATCGCGAACGTTTAAGTATAAAACACTGATCTGATCTAACCCCGAATTAGCACATGAACTACTGAAAATATTCTAAATAAACGACATGCGGTTAGTGCAAAGCCATACTGGAAACAAGGAAGCGTTACTATGAATTCACACAACTCGTTGAAGTATGATTGGTTAGAGATTGCGTAAAGACGGAGCTGAAGGAACATGATTGGCTGTTCCGACTGTAACGATGGAGTTGAAGGAATATGATTGGCTATGCTAACTGCCCTTCATACCAGGGCTTTTTCTATTGGTGAACGAGAACCGCGGCAAGGGCGTGGTTGACAGTTGTCGTAAAATCGGTCGTTTTTTAGCAGCGCCCCCTTATGTGCATTTTCTAAACATCTGAGCTGACGTAAGCTCCACTAAAAAGACTTCTTGTAAAGTAGGGTTTATCTCTCGTACTTGATCTGACTGGTTGTTTGATCGGTTGGTCATCCTTGCTAATTTAGGACGTACAGGATGATGATTTACCAGCCAATGTGTTAATACGGGAACTAAACTTAAACAGTTGCTGACTTGGTCAAATATTAAAAGATGTAAATAAATTTAAATCAAATTTTTTTTTTGGCAAGCTGAATAATGAATAAGCGATGACAAGGTAAAAAGACAAAAATATACTATGATTTTTATACCAGCATGTGAATATTTATGTCCATATTTTAATTGAATATATAATAAAAACGCTACAATTGCAAACGATTCTTCTCGGTTAAGCTTTTAATGAAAGCAAAGAGGCACATATGTCTGAAATAGATCCAATTTGTGAGAAAAAAAAAAGAATTAAAATATAAAAAAGCTAGTAACAACATGCCACGTGTCTGTGCCAAAACCTTTGATATTCAACATAATACAGTTTTATAGATCTCTCCAGAAACACAATTAGATCAATTATCCTCAAAACTATTTCGAAACGTCAAAATCCGTCGAAAGGTTTTATATTCAAAGGAAATATTCAAAAGCACTTTATGCCATCTTTTCAAGAAAAAAAGGGTGGGGAAGTTCATCTTGTCTGTTAGTAAACTAATTTATTGCTATTTAACAAACATTAGCCACCAAGAGTTATAGTATCCTTATCATGGGTGGAGTTTTACATTAAATATATAAAAAAAAAATTATTACAGAGGAAGCAGCCATAACATTAATACAGTGAACCTTTGTATGAGAGGGGTTTATGGTAAATTACACGAGTGAGTACAAGTGCAAAGTATGGAATTATTATTATTAGTAATAATTAAAATTTTAAAGTGGTACAATAATCATTTTATTGTTTATATCTTATTATAAACAAGAATCAAAACATATTTTTACTGGCTTTTACCAAAAGAATAGTCTAGTACGTTACCTTGGCTACATTAACTTTAGGAGGCCCCCCCTGAAAGAAACCTTACGGTAAATTCCTTGTTTGTCTTGTAATTGCAACCCTAATGTTTGCAACAGATATCCATCAGCCGCCACCATATGTCTGTAAATGAAAGGCACGACTGCAAACATTTTTCAGCAGAACGTCGTAAGAGCTGAATCATGCTCGTAATGTTTAAATGCTTTATTCAGTTCATTTGTTACATTATTCTCAGTAGTTATTCGACACAGTAACAGCCTTGCACAGTTAAGCATTCAGGTCCCACACAGCTACACCCGTTTGGACTTCCTGCTTGGAATTCCCAGTATTTGTCAGCGTAGAGCGGGAAATGAACAGCCTGAATACTGGCAATACCGAGCCGGAAGCAATGATCTCCCCTGCTCCGCTAACCGGGCCATTTAAAATAATTCGAAACTGAAAACAGTCTAGTCCACCCCTCTGTTGCGTCAGTCCATTCACAGAGCTATTGGCCCATTTCGCCGCCCACGACCAACAAAGACCTCAGAGCACTTAAATCATGACCAGGCACCGTAGCTGTTCAGATAACTTCTGCTTCATGTTTCCTTCAGCGAGCTTGCTTTTCAGTTCGAAGAATTTAGGACAGCACGGAAATCCTCATTAAGACCGCTGACTTGTTCTGAAAGTATACATGCAAGCATTTCGTTCTGATTTAGCTGTCGATAAGCATCCGTGCACTTGGAGATGCCAGCTGCTGTCATGGACAACTTTGACCAGGGAAGTCCTTTCTCTCAAAGTGATTCTCAAAGTCCTGTTGATTGGGTAGGGAGTGAATTTATTCGTTTAATATCATTTTACTATGTATAAATATGACGCTGTTATTGCTAACAATAAAATACTTAAACTATTGTTATTATATCTTGTATAATTTTGTTGTATGTAGCAGTAATACTTTTACCAATACTAATTTGTGTAGGTATGCACATCTCTCTCTCTCTATATATATATATTATATATTGTAAATCATATTTATCATCTGATGCATATCATTAGAGCACACAGTCAGATGACCACAGGCACCATCGCAAAGAAAAAAACAGAGATGCAGCTCGCAAGAGTCGCAGAAAGCAGACAGAAAAGGCAGACATCCTGCATGAGGTCAGTAGCAAATTGAGACCTTTGGCATGCTCTCTTCTTCCCTTGTGAATGGGTTCATTTTCCTCTTTTACTATTTATGTTACCTCACACAAATATTTTAGAACTTTTGTTCTTTATTCATTTTATTGTCAGCTACATAGCCTGCATTTTTTACTTAGATTTATGGAGTAATGTGCCATGATCAGAATCTTCAGTAGAATGCATACGTTTCTCTCGAATGTGTGTGTTTGTATGCTTGTTAATGATTAGTTTGTAGTATGTGCGTATAGAGGAGCATTAGTATTGCACAATCTTTCAGTGCAGAGGAGGTATTTCTTGGAAACGCAGAGCATGACTGGGACAGCTTACAACCAGTCATACTAGTGGCTGACTGTTTCAGTTTAACATCTGACATGTCTTACATTCACATTCACTTTCATTTTCACTTCAGATGATGTACAAGTCCTGGACTTCCCCTTTTTTTATCCAACTTAATAATCACATCTCAGATCCTTTCCAAGACTAACAAAACATGGGGAAGTCTGAACGTTTTTTTTTTTTGTAATGACCCATGAACTTAATATGTGGGAAGAGCAGCTCAGGTCAAATCTATTTTAAATTACTTTTATTAGACAACTCTTTGGTGCATTCCTTTCACTTTGTTACTTCTGCTTGTCAGCTGAATTTATGTCAATGTTGTATTGTGTATAAACTAATTTATATATTTATTTATTTTTTACCCAGGAACTCCAAACCCTAGAGCAAGCAAATGCCACCTTTATAAAAGAAATCGCTGAACTGAGGAAAGAGCTTCAATTCTACACCACAGCCTTGGAACAACATGTACCTCACTGCACTAAACTGTGTTCATTTGAACCAACTGTTAGTGTTACAGGAGGACCGTCTGCAGCTACACCCTCTACCTCAGATATCACCTTCAACTCTGACTCCAACCTCTTGCCAGAATTTACATTCTTACCAGACAGTTCAGGGGACTTATCTCTTACAGACCTCCTGGACAGTGGTGATTGGAGCCCGTGGGATTCGCTGAATGGAAATGGGAGTCTACAGCAGTTTTGAGGTGCTGTGCACAATTATTGTTCACAAGGCTTACACACTACTACACCCTGCAAACAGCTCTTTTTGTTGTGTTCAAGTGCTACTGGTGCTAAAAATCCATGACCCATTAAGGTGTGAATATGTTGTTTCGGATAATTTATTTAAACGATACTAACAGGTGACATTTACATGTACAGCTATATTTTAGATACAGACATTATATATTTTTTTGCATGTGCAAGACCACAGCCCTATGTTGGGCTTATTGATTGATATTGTTCATTGTATTGATATTGTATTTTGATTTGTAATATAGAAATGTTTAGTTTTTTTCAGAAATTATATTTTAATAATTTTAAGTGTTATTTATTGAAATATGGGTCAGTGACACTCATTCTTGTTCAGATATATGATTTTATTCAAAAAAACTTAAAGATCAAAGCGACTGTGTGTATTTAGGCAATTTTGGAGCTCCTTCTACATATTTCAATTTTTCAAGGTACTGTAAAAAAGGGACATGCTTTAATATTTTATATATATATATATATATATTGCAGTAACACAGCAGTGGTAAGGTTATACCCAGTCAATTGTTGGCTTACCATACAAAGACTTTGTGATAGAAAAAAGGGAGAAATATTAATAAACAAAAATCAAGAATAGATGAACATATGTAGAAACAAAATATGTACTTAGTTCAATGGAATTAAACAATCAGCCCAAAGAGGAGACCAAGTATACCAAAAAAAGTCATTAGGCCTCTGACGTAAGTCATTGGTTGGCTTTTCTCATGGTTTAAGAAAAGTGGCCTTACTCAGCCACATGTGGACTGGCTGACCATTAAATAAGTATACATTTTTACCAAATATATTCAGACACTTAACTCTTTTCATTTTGTACAATGGTCCAGACACCCTTCAGTATGCTTTGATCCTTGCACGTTTGAGGCCCTATCACGTTTTCAAACTGACATGTAAAACACAAATGGGAAATACTGAGAAATATTTTATGAATGTGAATGTTAGGTACGTCCTGTGGAAAAAAAAAATTGTTAATTGTTTGAAAGTTCAAATGTTTTTTATTAGCTTGAATTAGAAATAATATTTTAATAGGGATTATAGTGGGACAAAAACCTAACTGTAGATTGCCTAGAAAAAAGAAAACTTTAAAGTCTTGATTTATTACATTTAAAATGTGTTTGTCTGTCAAATCGGCATGGTGTGACCTATATGCAGGTAGCCATTTTATTGACAAAGACATTTTGATCTTTCTATGGTGGGGATTTTCTGGCCAAATAGAGTATGTTAAAGCAAACATATTAATATGAAAGGCTTAAAAATGTACAATATTTGTAAAATAAATAAATAAATGTGATTTTTTAAAAAGGCATCTTTAGACTTTTTAACATTTTGATCCAATTATTTTTATTTATTTATTTTTATTTTTTTTGTGTTGTGCTTGATTTTTTTTATAAAACTGGGCATTTTTAAATGATTAAAATATATATTGTAGGCTATATAGTTCAAACATTAAAAATTTGTCGATGAGTCATATAAGGTTAATCAATGAATCCAGAAAATCAAGCCGTATCAATCGCACTAGATCGTTCTCGGTGGCACAGCAGTGGAGGGTCTCTCGATTACTAAACGCCCATAACGTTCAGCATCACATTCAGTAGTCTTAAGGTAGGTCAGCGGCACGTCGGTTTTCGACCGATATATCAAAACCCGCAGTTAGCGACAGATTGAAGAAAAATCAGCGGATACAGCGACGGGTGAGCGCGCGGAATAATGAACGAATGAAGCAAGAACAATGGCCAACCTGACAGTCCCCAAACACAGCGGCTAACACAGACTGTGTCAGCCAGTGAGGGAGGGAGAGAGGGAGGAGAAGGGAAAGGGCTGAGGTAGAAGACAGCTGTCTGATAAAGATACGGGTGAATTAAAAACAAATAGCATCTATATAGTCACTTAAACGGCGAATAGAGTCAATGATATAGCCATAGCAGCGCGACGTCTAAGAGAGGGTCGCGTAAATGTAAGATGAGTAAATAAATAAATAAGAGCGCGTGAGCGTCATCCGCAGTGTGTAGCGTCTACATCTACTTGCACCACCTGAAGACAACGACCGACACTGACTGCTGGGAAATAAAGAAACGGGGGGAAAACACGAGCAATCGGCGGAGAGCAAGGGCGACGGGGAAAATCAGCGAAGGCTGTCAACGTCCTTGTGATACCGAAGTAATTGAACAGCGGTTTCTTGTGTTTGAGGGAAGGAGGTAGAAGGGGGTACCAGTGCTGCAGCGGCCGCCGTGATGCTCTACACATGTAGGCACGTTTGAAGCAGTTCATCCCCGCCCTGTGTGGATCCGACCGAACCGACTGCAGGGTAACGGATTTAATAGGGGGACGCTGGAAGGCTCCGAAAAGGACTTAAGGCGCAGAACTGGTGACTGGTAATATGACGATAACCTTTAATTAATAAGTGATGTATTTGTACCTGTGCGGAGGAGATAAATGACAGGATTTTAATCGCCCGTTTGTTTTTCAACATGGATTGATTGGCCCGTGATCACTGGATAGAATGCTTATTACATCCGAATTTTAATACGGTACCGATTTATGCCTCTAGCTTATAAATATTTAAATAAAGACCAAATTTAGGCCGATGACTTTCTGATGACGACAGTACGGCAGAGATGTCTTTATTGTAGAAATGTATGTTCACCTCAATATCTCTTCTTGAAGATATAGACAATTTCATCCACCCTTGTGCTTATTTCCGAGCCTAATCTCGTTTTTTTGGAGGGGTTTAATATAACACGAGCGAGAGACGCGTCAAATTGAACACCGATAGCTTTTACTCCACCATCCCTCTATCTACATCTTTGGCCAGGTTAGATAACTTCTGTTTTTAGTCGATCTTTGCTTGTTGATTTGACTTTTTAAATCCGAGAGAGAAAAACATTTATTTTGACCAAATAACAAGGTTTTAGGAGCCAGTTCTCGCCTTTGGCTTTCTTCCTCGAACAATCTTCTGCCGAGCACCACCTTCGCAGCGATGGAGACCCCTACGAAGCTCCCTCCGTCGAGCCCATCATCGCCGACCACGGGCTTCTCTGTACCGAGCGCGGAGAAAGTAGACGGCTTCCCCCGCCGCTCGATGCGCCGTGCACGGCAGCGACGGTCCCATAGCTCCTCACAGTTCCGCTATCAGAGCTCCCAGGTGGAGCTCACACCGCTGCCCTTACTGAAAGGTATGTTTCTTTAACTGGGACGTTAGGTGGTTAGTTATTACTGGGGTGTTAGTTAATATATTGAATGAAAATGAATCCCCTGGCATTGGCTAATACAGCCATATTGGTGGTAATGAACTCTTCTTGAGCATCCTTGAGAGATGTCATGGTACCTCCATTTCCATTATCCCAAATGTAGCTAAATCTTCTGAGGACTCCTCTGTGAGGAGCACAGGTAGACTCAGCAGAATTTCCTCCTTCCTTCCATCATTCAAAGGTATCTAAACTAAAAGATTAATTGTTTTGGGTGAACTTAAATTGGATATTATTTTTGTAACATTAATTTAAGATCAACTCAGATTGCCTACCTTGTGTCGGGTAGCAGAAATTAATTGAGTAATCCCAATAAGATTAGATATATAAATCTGAAATAAAATCGTTTGCAGTACTAGCTAGCACGATACAACTGTTCAACATAAACCACAGAATCATAGAACAGAAAATACAAAAAATAACATTTCTAGTCAACAGTCCTGTATGGAATCAGAAATGTCTTGTTCTGTTTAGTTAATGGCAATTAATCACTCATGAAAAATTATTCATGTAGTTCAACACATACGCACTGAGTAAACTTCTTAAAAAATCTAAGTGTTTTTCATGAAGTGGCATTAAGTAGCAATTGTTGTGCAGTATATTTTAAATAAGTTAACTGAGCCAGAAGGAAAATGTTTTTTGAATTTATTGTTCTCTCTAGGGGTATCTATAGGTTTGTCATAATCAGTGCCAAGCATGCTGTTTTAGTTTAGGAAGCTTTGTGGTTAAAAGCATCCTCAGTAAGGAGACTTTAATAGATCTGCTTCCATGAGCTCATTTTGGCCATCAACCTGAAGTGATGGAGAAACTCTAAGCCACAGGAAGTGCCTGTGAAGTTACTGCATTGGGGGGATTTTAACATAATGCATTCATATAAGTGTGTGACAGAAACTTTAGAAGAAGAACCTTAGAAACCTCAGGTAAACAGCTATAAGAGAGAGAGAGAGAGAGAGAGTCTTAAAGTCATAAAGATGAGATGCATAGCACCTAATTGAGCTGTAGCGGTGATATTTTTCACAAAGAATACACAGATGCAGCGTTATCCCCACATGCATGACCCTAAGGTTTTTCAAGTTTCTTCACGACTTCATGATTCACACAGGAGGAAATGATTCATAGTCTAATACTGGAGTGACATTTCCAGTGAAGTTGGGTTTAGTGGTACCAGTTTTCATGAGACACTCCAGCTGAGAGTCTGCTGCCAAGAGTGAGCCTCTGTCCTGTTTAACCATCCATCTAACCTGCTTTTAATCATTCACATGCCACTGAGACACATCTCATATCATGACATATCATTTCTTCTTACTAGGTAAAATGTATTTATCAACCCTATGACTAGCCAGAGGTTCATTTAGCCCTGGTCTTATTTCATAACTTTCAACTTTATAAAATGCACAGTTCTGTTGTGTCAGTGTAATGAAAAATTTAATGTAAAATATCATCAAATGCTAGCCATGTACAGCTGTTTACTGTTGATGAAACTTAATGTAGGTAGAGCATGACAAACACCACCTGACTCAGACCCTGTGAATGGTCTCTGAATTTACCAGTGAGTCTCTGTCTGTGGGAAAGTGAGGAAAACAGCTGAGACCCTCAGTCCAAAACATGGCCTGAATCTTTTAATTAGTGGACTGGCCAAAAATAATACCAGAACCGCCAGGTTTGCTAGCCTGGGTTATTTTAGTTGCCCAAAAAATTGTGTGTGAGCCATTGGTGCTTATCCTTATTTGTAGACCTTCGAGTTCTACTCTTTAGGTTAATTTGTGTTATTTTTTCCATTTAAGCCTCTGGAGTGACTTCATTAGTCCTCGTGAGTTTGTGAGCGTGTGTCTCTGTAAATAGCTGCCACTGCTGGAGGGTGCTGGAGTGTCTTCCACATGGACAATGGGCAGCTCAGAGCTCTCGGTCTGCAGATTCAAAACTCCCAACTCCATGAATGTAACAAAAATGTATGTTTTCAGACAGCTTCTCAAATCTGTTAGCAAATTACCTTGGGGTATGATGATCACTGCACTGGTGTGCTATAGTAGTGAATCATTGTTTCAGAGTAACAGATATGTCTGTGTATAAGAAAGGGATTTTTTTCGGGGTGGGTATATGTCTGCCTGCTTCTTCCTGCGGGGTCCAGCTGGTCAGGGCTGGTGTTAGGTTACAGTACACAGAAGGCCTGCTCCCTCTCTGGTCTCCTCCGATCAATAAAAAGGGCAAGAGAGGAAGAGGGAGAGAATAAAAGAGGGAGTGAGTGATTATAGAGACAGGGAAGAGAAAAAGAGCATTAGAGAAATAGAGAGAGAGAGTGGATAAGCACGTGAGGCTGTTAGTGGAAGAACACTGTAGTGAGGAAGAGCTAGTGTTGAAAATAAGATTTGTTGAGCCAGATTTGTCCTTGTGTAAAGAAAGTGAAGGAATATATATATATAGGGTTAGGGTTATCTCCTACAAACATTGGAACCTGTAAAATAGTTTGTTTCATCCTCACCAAGTCTGCAAATGATTTTTTTCAGATACTGCGCATTATGTGTTATATTATCAGTAATAACATAACAGTTTTCTATTTTAATATATATTAAAGTGTCATTTATTGTGATGGCAAAGCTTATTTTTCAGCATCATTGCTCAATCCTCACATGATCACATGATTTTGAAAAACAAAAAAGTGTGTGAAAAGTGATACGTTTTTGAACAGAGAGTTCAAAAAGACAGCATTTAATTATGGAACTGTAAAAACATGCCAGAATGGTATATTATAACATACGATTTCTTTCAATAAACATGCTGATTTTATATATTAAGTCTTATTTAATAGCTTTATTTGTAAGACATTATAGCATTGTGCATATAAATTTGTTTTATATTCTAGCTTCCTGTACTGGTGTTGAGGTTTAGTTTCGCTGGAATTCCTAATTTGCCTACATCATGCCATGAAAAAAGCTCATGTGAAATGTGTCAGTTTCTGTTTTCGTCGCGCAGTGTTTTTGCTCGGCTGTTTTGTGAGTTTTGGTGGTTCAAACATGGGAGTTTCCACCCAAACGTAGCAATAACTCTTTTATCCAGAAAGAATTTACTCATTAAAATCACACTGCCTCAGAAAGAGACCCACAGAGAGAATGAGAGTGAGGGAAGGATGGAGAGGAGGGGTAAAAGGAGATCATGAGGAGAGGAACAGGGTAGAGGGATGACATCATCTCTCCTGCTCTCTCTGCACTGTTTCTTCCCCTAGCATGCATCTCTTTCTCTCTCTCTCTCTCTCTTGCTATGCCCCACTGTTGCTTATTGGCTGCTCTATATTTAGCAGCTTTGCATGTACAACATTACAGCACGTTTATTAGAGCTACGACTGGTCTAACCGGAGTGATCTTTAACTTCAGACATAAAACTGTTGCTATTTCTTCATGTCATTGTACTTGTTCACATTCCTTCCATGATTTAAGTTCATTTCAAATCCTACTTCCATTCATCGCACTTCCTATCATTTACTATGCATCTCCAGTTCCTTATGTCTCCACCTTCTTTCTCTCGCACGCTTTTCCCTCGACAATTAGTTTTTTTCTGTTCTTCACTGCTGTGGCTGTGTCATGCTCTCATGCACCCTATCCTTCCCTCTCACTACAAACAAACAAACACACACTGTTACATAACCACCTCTATTCATCACATCCCTCTCTTTATATGCACTTTATGTTTATTATTTATTCTATCTGTCTCCTTTGACCTAACCTGCTGCACTCCGACCCACTTGGTTTGAGTCTGGCTGTTGCAGACTGTTAAGACTAATCCATTTTTAATGGAGAGTAATTGTACGAAGTGCCATGCTGAGGCTAAAGAAAGAGAGAGATAGAGAGACAGAGGCAGCGATTCGCATGTCGAAGTAAAGGAACGGTAGGGTATGTATGTTGGGTTGAGTTTTTGGATGAATGGAATGGATTGTCATGGTTATTGTGGCTCGAGGCACTACGTCCACAGAGGGACGAGACAGCGCAGGGTTAAAGATAGCACCCGCTAATCCTGTTAGCACTAGACGCCTCCACTAATTTCTCATTAGCATCCCGTCCATCCACTTCAAGAAATCTGCATTAATATACTCTATATGTCTGTGTAACTCCAACAGTCTTTAGCGTAATTGGTCGTGCGGGTACATACAGTTTTAAAAACTGGATGAATGATGGTCCCAAGAAGAACATTTCCATGCACAAAAGGATATTTTTAGCTGATTAAATGGTTCTTATTTTAAAGGTGCCATAGAATGGAAAACTGATTTTAGCTTGGCATGGCTGAATAATAAGTGTTCAGTACATGGACATAACATACTGTGAGTCTCAAACACCATCGTTTCCTACTTCTTATAGAAATCAAGTGTTTGC
>JAUMHQ010000059.1:7676279-7688092 GCA_032361165.1 Enteromius paludinosus
TACCTAAGCTACATACCTTCTATGTATATATCAGAGAACAATTTAAAATATTCTCTCAATGCATTCTATGGCACCTTTAAGAACTGACATTCATTAAAGGCTTCATTGCAGAACTTACAAGTTGAGATTTATACATTATCTGAAAGCTGAATCAATAAGCTTTGCATTCTTTCCATTGATGTATTGTTTGTTAGGATGATTGGACCATATTATATTATATCAATATTTCACAGAGATACAACTATTTAAAAATTCGCAGTCTGAAGGTGCAAAAAAATCGAAATATTGAGAAAATAGTTCTTAGCAATGTTTATTATTAATCAAAAACTAAGTTTTGATATATTTACGGTAGGATGTTTGCAAAATATCTTCATGGAACATGATCTTCACTTAATATCCTAATGATTTTGAACTGAAAGAAAATTCATTTTGACGCATACAATGTATTGTTGGCTATTGTGACAAATATCCGTGCCACTTAAGGTTTTGTGGTCCAGGATAACAAATGATTTAATAGCATCGCTATGCATCCCCCCATCTAGAAGCTTTATTTTTAAGAGTGCAGCAATTCTGTCATTATTGTCATTTTCTCAACAAAACTTGTATGACTTGACACATACATGTTTTTTCTCACCACCTAATAGCAGGCCTCAAAACTCTTCAAACTATATATTTTTGTGTCGTGCAAAAGATAGAAAATCATACTGTGGAATGACATACAATTTTAGGTTTTGGGTGAACATTCTCAGTGCTAGTGTGTTAAACTCAATTTCAGTTGGTTAGTCAAAAACATTTCATATTGCATTGCTACGACAAATCTTTATTTTTATGATCGTAAGCGATTTGTCACAGACTTCAAAAGGTTTCAATTCAGAGCCTTGGGTTCATTTTCTTATATTAATTGTTCATTTTTAGTGTGAAGACATTTTGATAATATAAAGAACCCTTTATCCACTATAAAGAGCCTCTTGTGCAATGGAAAGGCTCTACAGATGTTAAAGGTTCTTCAACCATAGATGCCAGTGAACATTTATTTTGCAATTCCAGGTCTATCAGCACTAGGAAAAGCATAGTAAATGGGTAATGTGCAGTGCAATTATGTATATTGTCGAAGCATATCTTTGTACTAGATTACATCTCCTCACCTTTCCATTCCACAGATGCTCCAGTGGCAGAACTTCATGACTTGTTCTGTAAGAAGCTGCAGCAGTGTTGTGTGCTTTTTGACTTTCTGGACTGTGTCGCCGACCTGAAGGGGAAAGAGATCAAACGTGCTGCGCTGAACGAGCTTGTGGAGAGCGTGGCCACCACTCGCGGAGTCCTCATCGAACCCCTGTACCCAGAGGCTATTAAGATGGTGAGATGAATCGAGAAAGACTGAAAAAGTGATGGAGTAGGATGGGATTTGATAAAAGAGCAGAGGAGGCAGGGGGAGATTAATGGTTGAGGGAGGCACAGGATCTCCAATGCTCTAAAGTGCACTTAGAGACTCAGAAGCATTTACGTTTCCTTGTGTTTAGCTACATTAGCCCAGTACAGTATGTAGCTGAAATACAAAAACACCTTAATTGGGAAGCAATTGATTTTTGTTAACCGGTCCTTTTATGTTTTGATGTGAAAGACAAAGGGGGGATTCACTAAGATTGAATTGGCACCCTCGGATAATATAGTTTATTTGCATATGCTGTTGCGTTGTGTTTGTTTTAGCCCCTTGTTTACTAGAGGCATTATGCAAATCAGGTAACAATGAATTACTGTTGCCCTGATCAATAGAAAATGTACACAAACATCTTTTAAAATGAAATACCATTTACCTGAAACTCCATTCAACTGAAATGCACAATAGCAATGAGCTTCTGTGAAATCTGTAATGAGCCAAAGGTGCATAGAAGAGCAATATTGAAAAGAATTGCAGTGACAAGGTTTTTTTTTTTTTTTAATTAGTCGGTTATCAATAGTGATGAACAATTTTCAACTATACCTTTAATTAAATTTTTTGTTTACCTTGATTACGTTTGTTTTTTTTCACCAAAATACCATTTGATATAGCTGTTAATTAAATTTGCATTATATCTTATATGGCATAGCTGATATAGATGAATTCAACTGTGAATCGTATTTAAAAGGTGAATGTGATGTTAGAACAGGGGTTCTCAACTCTGGCCCTTAAGAATCACTTTTCTTTTTATGTCATTTGCTATGTGAAAGCAACAGTCTTTTTTCACAGCTTGTGTAAAACACAACCTTTCAACCCCTCTTCTTCCTGCAGATCTCAGTGAACATTTTTCGAACCCTCCCACCGAGTGAGAACCCTGAGTTTGACCCTGAGGAGGATGAACCAGCTCTGGAAGCCTCCTGGCCTCACTTACAGGTACATGTACATTCTCAAATTCTTATATCCACAAACACACTAACACATATACTGACACCATGGGGTGAGAAATCATTATGAGTTTTTTATAGCTCTGATCCCATTTCCTCTCTCTTCTTTCTTTTAGTTGGTGTATGAATTCTTTTTACGCTTTCTTGAGAGTCTAGATTTCCAGCCTTCTCTCGCCAAGCGCTACGTGGACCAGAAGTTTGTTCTACAGGTACAGAGCTTGTATAGATTTACATGTATAGGTGTAGAGGCCTTTTACACATATATAAAAAGGCTGCAGTGTAATAAAAACACATCTAATTCTGCATTTATATTTGCATTCATGTATAATAATTAAAATATATTCATTATAAAACGTCAATAAAAAAAGGACAGCGGATTAAAGCGATTATAAATAATCTTAGCCTGTCTTCAAGTCTAGCCTCTGGAGACAAACATTGCTAATTTGTAGTTTTGGCACACCCTGATGTCGCCTTGATATCTCAGAGCAGCAATATAAGATTTTAAATGTGTATCATATCATCAAATCACAATATTTCTCAAACACCCAGCAGGCAGCCTAACCTTCATCTTGGACTGTTAGTATTTCTGATTCTACTCACACCAATTATAAATATTCACGGGTAGTGCTTTTAAAAAAGCTCAAAAGGGATGATTACATGTGTGTGTTTTTGTAGCTGCTGGAGTTATTTGACAGCGAAGACCCCAGAGAGAGGGAATACCTGAAGACGATCCTGCACCGCGTCTATGGCAAACTTCTGGGCTTGAGGGCCTACATCCGCAAACAGATCAACAACATCTTCCTCAGGTCAGTCTTGCAGACAAAACGCATGAGCAGTATTGATATTCCACAGGCAGTGGCTGTTTTTTCTTAGTCTTTATTTTTTGTTTTTAAACTCCGCAGGTTCATCTATGAAACTGAGCGTTTCAATGGAGTGGCTGAGCTCTTGGAAATTCTGGGAAGGTATTTTTTCATAGTACAAAATGTTAAAAACCAGATCAGATGATGTTTATAAAGCGACCCAATGTAAATGAGAAGATTGCAAGGTGGTTTATTCATCGTTTCCAGAGTTAGGAGGTACATATAATATCTTATGACATTTGTACTATAATTTTAAATGAGTAAATTATAGCGTTACGTAACTTAATGTGGCAGTGGATTACTAGGGAGATGCTTTATGGTGTGTGAGCTGGTGATTCAGACACTTTGCAGAGACCTCCGACACCAGCGCTCACTGCATGTACCTGTCGCGTGTTCTGCAGTCATGTTCCCCATCCTTAGCGTGTCCAGCCCTATAATTCACAGCCATGTTCTCAGAGAAACCAGTGCTGCTTTGCATTCTGGGTTCAATGCACACAAAATGGTGCCTGTTTCTCGGATTTGTTTAATAGCATAAACAAAAGCAAACCTTTGACAGAGAGAAACCGGGGAAGAGAGAGACAACCAGGGGGAGGCATGAGTCAGAGTGTTGGGGATGGAGGTCTAAATTCAGGTTGATGCCAGTAGTATTTATAGTGCCTCCCACCCACACATCTCTCTGATCACTACTGAAGAGAGAATGAGGGAGAGATAGAGAAAGAGCAGCAGAATTAGAGCGAGAAAAGATGGGTCCCATGCAGAAAAATATGCATTTCATGTTCTTTTAATATGTATTTTTTTAATTTATAGTCAAAAACATATTGCAAAAGGATACTGATGCAGTATATTATATGAAAATATTTGAATGTACATTATTTAAATATATTTAAACTTTTTCAAAACAGATTTATTTTGTATATTTTAATTCTATTTTAATAACATTATATAAATATAATATATATATACATATAATGCATAGTAATTGTTATAAAATGTGTAATATGTGTAAAAAGTCCCAAACATGTTTTAACAGTTTTACCATTGAAGAATAAAATATAGAAAATGATAGAAAATGTAAAGAAAACGCAGCAGATTTAAACAATGTATGTTTTCAGTTTCATTGAACTTTGATGCGGTTTACAGTGCATTTCAAAATGTGCATATTTTGCCATACGCGGTCAGATACGAAAATTAAACATAGGATGAAAATGAATGCAATATGATTATGTAAAATGAGAGACTAAGACAAAGAGCGAAGAATGTGGCAGAATAAAAGAGAAACAGAGACAGACTGTATGGATGGAATGGAATTAAATAACAGTTAAGCAATGGGAGGAACTGCCTGAGTAAAAGAACAAAGATAAAACTAAGGAAATGAGAGGAAGAGAGGAGGAGATAGTCAGAAAGAGAGGAAGGATGAGGGGGGGTTTAGTGGGGGATTAGCTGATGAACAATAATGTGGCGAATGAGTGTACAGAGCATCATCAGGATGACTGATACTAATCCTGTTTATTCTCCCTTTTCTCTTTTCCGCCTACTACTCTCTCCTCTCCTCTCCTCTCCTCTCCTCTCCTCTCCTCTCCTCTCCTCTCCTGTTTCCAGTATCATAAATGGCTTTGCTCTGCCTCTCAAATCAGAGCACAAGCAGTTCCTGGTGAGGGTCCTGATCCCCTTGCACACTGCCAAGTCTCTCTCCATTTTTCATGCGCAGGTTAGAGTCAGATGCCCAGACACACTCACAATGGGGTGCACATACAGATCTGATACTGTTAATTAATGGACTGTAATGGGATATCCTAACACAAGGGGGCGCTAAATACCAACACTAAATCCAGTGGCCCCACAATGTGAACAAAGTGAACACTTACAAATAGAATTCACACCACTATCCTAATTAATGTCATTCTAAACGGTGGCTAATGATTCTTTGATTCTATCTGTTAAGCTGTAATCTTGAGCAGAAATTA
Organism: Enteromius paludinosus; assembly: GCA_032361165.1. Taxonomy (NCBI): domain Eukaryota; kingdom Metazoa; phylum Chordata; class Actinopteri; order Cypriniformes; family Cyprinidae; genus Enteromius; species Enteromius paludinosus. The sequence continues at coordinate 7,681,486 of JAUMHQ010000059.1, forward strand.
TTTCATCTATCTAAGTTAATTAAATGTTTTTTAGAAATAATATCTATATATCTATTTATCTATCTAAATCTATCTGATTCCACTTGGTTTGTTACTAACATTGATATTAACATCAATTAATTTTTTGTGTCCAGAATAAATTTTGGGACCACTGGATTAAAGTCTGAACTTACTTTCCTTTGTGTTTATTAATTTGTGTATGCCTGGCTGTTTACACATACACTGTTCAGAAATTGGGGTCAGTAAGATTGAAAATGTATTCATTAAGGACACTTTTTGTTACAAGAATGACCACATTTCGTAAAGGTTCTTTTAAACTTTATATTCATCAGAGAATACTAAAAAAAGAATAAAAAAGTAGCACAATACAAATTGTACAATACAAACTTTTCAAAATATTGCCTTTTAACTGTATTTTTGATCAATAAAAAATGCAGCCTTGGTGAGCAATAAGATCTTACTGATCCCAAACCTTTATATTCTTTTGAATGCATTCTTAATATACTATATACAGTACAGGCCAAAAGTTTGGACACACCTTCTCATTCAATGTGTTTTCATTGAATGAGAAGGCATAAAAACTATGAATGAACACATGTGGAGTTATGTACTTAACAAAAAAAGGTGAAATAACTGAAAACATCTTTTATATTCTAGTTTCTTCAAAACAGCCACCCTTTGCTCTGACTACTGCTTTGCACACTCTTGGCATTCTCTCGATGAGCTTCAAGAGGTGGTCACCTGAAATGGTTTTCACTTCACAGGTGTGCCTTATCAGGGTTAATTAGTGGAATTTGTTGCTTTATCAACGGGGTTGGGACCATCAGTTGTGTTGTGCAGAAGTCAGGTTACTACACAGCCGACAGCTCTATTGGACAACTGTAAAAATTCATATCATGGCACGAACCAATCAGTTAACTAAAGAAAAACGAGTGGCCATCATTACTTTAAGAAATGAAGGTCAGTCAATCCGGAAAATTGCAAAAACTTTAATTGTGTCCGCAAGTCGCAAAAACCATCAAGTCGCAAAAACCATCAAGCACTACATGAAACTGACACACATGAGGACCGACCCATGAAAGGAAGACCAAGAGTAACCTCTGCTTCTGAAGACAAGTTCATCCGAGTCACCAGCCTCAGAAACCACAAGTTAACAGCAGCTCAGGTCAGAGCCCAGATAAATGCCACACAGAGTTCTAGCAGCAGACCAATCTCTAGAACAACTGTTAAGACGAGACTGCAAGAATCAGGCCTTCATGGTCAAATAGCTGCCAGGAATCCACTGCTAAGGAGATGCAACAAGCAGAAGAGATTTGTTTGGGCCAAGAAACACAAGGAATGGACATTAGACCAGTGGAAATCTGTGCTTTGGTCTGATGAGTCCAAATTTGAGATCTTTGGTTCCAACCGCCGTGTCTTTGTGAGATGCAGAAAAGGTGAACGGATGGATTCCACATGCCTGGTTCCCACTTTGAAGCATGGAGGAGGAGGTGTGATGGTGTGGGGGGTGTTTTGCTGGTGACATTGAAGGCACACTGAACCAGCATGGCTACCACCAAATGTTGGACGAACATTTATTTTTCAACCGGACAATGACCCCAAACACACCTCCAGGCTGTGTAAGGACTAATTGACCAAGAAGGAGAGTGATGGAGTGCTGCGGCAGATGACCTGGCCACCACAGTCACGGGGCCTGAACCCAATCGAGGGAACTCCTTCAAGACTGCTGGAAAACCATTTAAGGTGACCACCTCTTGAAGCTCATCGAGAGAATGCCAAGAGTGTGCAAAGCAGTAATCAGAGCAAAGGGTAGCTATTTTGAAGAAACTAGAATATAAAAGATGTTTTCAGATATTTCACCTTTTTTTGTTAAGTACAAAACTCCACATGTGTTCATTCATAGTTTTGATGCCTTCAGTGAGAATCTACCAATGTAAATGGTCATGAAACACATTGAATGAGAAGGTGTGTCCAAACTTTTGGCCTCTACTGTTTATATATATATATTAAGAGCATGTTTTGTCTGAAAGATGCTTTTGTAATAGTAGTACTGCTTGTTTGTATATGCCTATAAGTGTGTATGTGTTGTGTGTATTCTGAAAGTGCTTGTCCTACATTCCTACACTTACCCTTCCCTTGTCAATATCAGCCCATCCATAATTCAGTGGCCATGCTCTGGGCTGTTTATACTTCCTAGTTGCCACAAGGGCCTATAGAACTCTCCCAGGGAATGTCTTCGGGTGGCCAGACTTATTTTATGTAGCTTCCATAGAAACAGAAGCACAGTGCAGCCAAATCCTTAATCACACTTCCCTCAAGGCTTCTTCAGAACATCACACGTTTCTGGAGAGCTCTCAGTGAGATGAAAGGCTGAATACCAAACTCTATTTTTGTAAACTGTTTTGTCACCAGCATTAAGTGTGCATTTCTGTGATTCTTTTGACCTGCGTGTAACCCGTGGCCATTGTGATCTGGTTACTATTTTATTTGTTTGCACAGGAACTAATGGTGAGTGGTTGAGATAAGTCCAGGGGATTTATACTGGATGATTAGAGCTTAGTCCCCATTGAGCCTCAAACTACTGACTGACACCAGGCGATATATTTTCACTGAGGTGTCTCTTGGGTATGGGATTTTTATCTTGTGCTAAAAGATACCAAAGCCTTGTAAAGTGTTCAGATTTAATCTTAGTTTTACTTTGAGCTGTAATTTACCATTTATGGTTGGTTCTCAGGTAGACAAAACACAAGAAGACATATGCACACATATAGAGGCCTGTTTCTGCCTGCTGTTTTTTATAAACAAGAAGATAATTGTGGGATAAAAGACTAAAAGGAGAAGGAACAACTACTTTTAGAAATGTGAGGTGTGAAGGAAAAAAAAAGAGAAATAAAGAGGCACACAGTCACAAATATTTAAAAGTTTGAATTGTGAGATATGATGTCACAATCACGAACAAATAAAGCTGCAATTGTGTGATAAATGCATAATTATGATGGACAAGGTTGCAGCTGTAAAATAGAAAGTTATGATTGTTTGATATGAAGTGGCATAGATATAAAAAAAATGCTATATTTTTTTTTCTCTGTTTATTTTACTTTGAGGCTTCCATTCCCGTCTACATAAATTCAGACACATGTACATAAACATAACCTCACAAGATAAACATCTGAACCTTTTTGTAAAGCATTACATAGGCTGAGAGCTAAGAGGATAATTATGATGTTCTCATTTGGAAAAGAATAAGAAAGAAGAGAAAAAAACATTGCTCTTACCCCCCGGGGAAAGACAGAGGTTTTATGTGACATCAGCCCTTCCAAAGTAGACACACCACCATAACAGCTCACCCAGGCAACAGTGCAGAAGGGCTTCCGTGGTAACAAAAAGCACTCACTCACCCGTGGCCCTATCACATGTGCACACACACACACACACACACACACACAGCTCCCTTTGGAAAAACATCCTTTTCTCACTCTTTTTCCTGTAATCTCTGAGGCTCAGGTGCTTTGTGCGTCTCTCCTCTTCAGGGAATATATTAATCTGGAAATAAATGCAGCATGTGTGTGCAGACTAAGACGGCATCATTTAGTCATATAGAGTCTCAGTGGTTCTACAGTGACTTTCTTAAAACTATGAATCTGCAATGCGTTATGCTCAAATTGCTTTGAGTCGGTTCAGTAACATATTGTATTGAAGATCAGATTTTCAGTTCCTTTTTTAACACACAATACGTTCGTTCAGTGAATATGTAAAGCAAATATTTTGATGTTTTTGTGCACTTCAACACATGGAAATGTCCATATATGAACTAAATCTATCCAAACTATTGTGTCTAAAACTGAAGTTGCTCAATATTAACTTAATATAATAATTCTATTGAACAGTAATATCATACTTGGAACCATGCTTTTTTTAAAATGAAAATCATCACAGCTGTGATTACTCTTGCTCATGCAATACTGCTTAAATTATATTCTGTTTCTGTTTTTATATTCAATTTAATGCCATTTATTTTCTTTCCCTTTTTTTTGCAGTTAGTTGATATGGACTTTATCCAATTTCTAGAGCTTGCACCTAACCCAGGCTTTCTCACTTACACCCACATAATGTACCGAAAAGGCAAGCTCCGTCACTGTCTGGTGTGATGTTTGCAAGGAACAGGACATGTGCTATCACCATTATGCCCTTGAGCAAGGCAGATAACCCAGTGGGACCGTCCCTGTTAAAAGTGTATCAAGTTAACCAACATTCAGGAAAAAAGTAGTGTAATGTCATTTTCATATGTGCTATAAAATCTATCCAGCGTATACTGCAGGTTTGAGGTTGCTGTAGTGCACACTATATAAGCTGCACACATGCATGTTTCGCATAAAACTGTTCTCCATAAATCAGGAAATTGTCTAAAAGCATTTGTTGACACTTATTTCAGTTACGCCTACATTATTGGCACCCTCGTATTTATTGTTTAGCATAGACATGCGTCACATCAGTGAATAGACTGCTGCAGAAACTCTGCTGTTGGCAGAGTGATGATTAAGCCATGTGGTGGCATTTAGCATCTTGATTAGAAGAATGGTTTATTTGTGAAGTTAGCTCAAGGCTTCAGATCAAACCATGAAAGGAAGATAAGGGCTGTAATCTTTTTCTCATAGTGAAAGAGTGTGCTTGCACTATAATCAATGAACAGTCTACCTAAAACATAGCTGCACTGACCAACAACTCTCTCTCACACACACACACACACACACACACACACACACACACACACACACACACACACACACACACACACACACACACACACTTTCTCATACCCTTTAATCAGAATCACCTGCAGCTAAAATCAATAAGCCTTTGAAGTGATACCTATAGAGTGGAGACTATTAAAATCTTTTTTTGCTCTTTTCGTGTAGCTGGCTTACTGTGTGGTGCAATTCATGGAGAAGGATGCCACAGTTACAGAACATGTAAGTCATGCAGCTTCATTGGCATACCAGAGCTGCCACTAACACTACTATCTGCACAAAAAAGATGATTGTCTTATTCATTTGTCCGTTTTCTGTCCTTCATTAGATCATCAGGGGGCTGCTGAGATACTGGCCTAAAACTTGCACTCAGAAAGAGGTGAGTTTAGGCAAAGTTCTACCTCTTAGGCAAGGGTTCCCAAACTTTCGTTGACAGCCGAACCCCTTAGACAAAAAAGTTAATTTGAAGCACCTGCTGAGATTTTATGTAAATATTTCAATAATTTATTACACATTTCACAGCTCTCTGATTCTGATAAATTAGTATTAGTATCGTTTTAGAATTAGCATTGTTATTAGTAGTGTTTTAACTCTAGTAAACTGTAAAATATTAAATGAATATTTGATAATTTTAATAATGAATCAATTTGAAACATGCAGTGCATCAGACCAGTTATTTAGTTAAAGCGCACCTTTTGATTTGATAATCACACTAAGCTATATCACAATTATTGCAGCCTTATTTATTTATTATAATTTTTACATTCTATATAATTATAGAGCACCTGTTTGGGAATCCCAGTCTCACATAATAGCTGTTTTCTTCCAAGTTGCATATTTATTCATTCAAAAAATAAATAAATAAATAAATATAAAATATGAATAGAAATAAGCCCAGTAATAATTAGTTGTGACAGACTAATAGTGACAATGAGAAATTTTAAGCAGATGTTGAAGGCAGTTTCTGATGATTTTGACACGTTTGCTAAAAGAGTTTTGAAATCCACTCACTGATTGAAAATGGACTTCACTCTAAGTGTACTATTTGGTAATGTGATTGTACGGCATGTAATTCTGTCATGTGATCCCAGGTGATGTTCCTCGGGGAGATCGAGGAGATTCTGGACGTGATTGAACCATCTCAGTTTATCCGTGTGCAGGAGCCTCTATTCAAACAGATTGCTGCCTGCATCTCCAGCCCTCATTTCCAGGTCAGCTTCCTCTTTCACGCTCACTGCTTCTTCCCACACTGCGCTGCCCATCAGGCTTCTTCCTGTAGTACTTGTGAAAGTGTGGAAGTGATGTATGCATCTGTTTGTGTACCGGCCCCTCATTCTGTCTATTTATTCTGTCTTAGGTTGCAGAGCGGGCTCTGTATTTCTGGAATAATGAGTACATTCTGAGTCTAATAGAGGAGAACTGCCAGGTCATCCTGCCTCTGGTCTTTGGCACGCTGTACAGAGTTTCCAAAGAGCACTGGAACCAGTCAGTTTCATGCGTTTAGAAACTCTTCAATAACATTAATGGATTAAGGCGGTTTCTGCATAGGCCTGTTAGACACCCCTCTGTTGTCTTTTTTAGGACGATCATCTCTCTTATTTACAATGTGCTGAAGACGTTCATGGAGATGAACAGCAAGCTCTTTGATGATCTCACTGCCTCCTACAAAGTGGAGAAACAGAAGTGAGTTGATGATGCAGCATTACAACTAATTTCGCCTCTGTAAGAAGAAGTATTACTGAGAGTGGGGGACAAGGTTTTCATATATTTTAGATGCATTACACACAACTGTAAGTAGTTCAAGCCTTTTATTGTTATATTGATGATTTTGGCATACAGCTCATGAAAACCCAAAATTC
>JAUMHQ010000059.1:7691803-7711165 GCA_032361165.1 Enteromius paludinosus
ATCCCCTTTCTCCCCATAACTGTTTTTAGTTGTTATCGTTAGCATATGTAAGGTTGGGTATTATAAGACAGTTAAAACATTTAGGGACGAAAACGGGGATTTCTTACCTGGTGTGGCGAAATGGGGAGATTTCGGAAAGTTTTTACCTAATTTCTTCAGAACTGTGACTCACAATTCAATCCCCCCGCCACCGCCACAACTCCCAGACGCTGGCGACGTCTGCTGGTCACATGTGTAAATACAATCGGAGCACCTACTGCAAGAACACCGGTACTCGATATTTGGAAGAATATTTTTCCATTTAAGTTTTTGTTGATGTAGTATTTATGTGGGTTTAAATGGAGCATGTGAGGGAAAATAGCAGTCAGAAAAAAGGCAATGAATCACTGATAATCTTTTCGTCAGAAATTCTCCATTAACAAGCAATAAGCAATGCTTCAACACCATATTAGCTAATAAGCATATATATTTTTTTAATGATAATTCATGAAACACATGATTTTTATTCATGATTTCTTTCAGAATGTGCCCTGGCCACTTCCTAGTGCCTGGTATGACCTTTCTGCTCCTGTTTCCTGTGTTTTATTCCTCCATGGCCGTGACGACCTTGCAGAGTTTTCGGGGCTGTGCGGTACGTGATTTTGCTTTCGTGGCAAAGAAGCCAGGATGCAGGAGTCTACGAATAAACACTGAGGCATGCTGGGGCCGCTGCCACACCTGGGAGGTGACCAGAACCTGCTATATTCCACTTATTTATAGAAAAATATGAGAACACATGGCACACACATATTAATTTCCGCGTGTTTTACGTCACAGAGGCCGGTTCCAGAGCCGCCATATATCAAGAGGCACCACCGTGTCTGCACCTACAGCCGAACACGGCACCTGACAGCACGTTTACCAGCTTGTCGCCCTGGCGTCTCCCCAATCTATCATTACCCTCAGGCCTTACAGTGTGACTGCACCTACTGCTCCTCAAACCACACAGAGTGTGAAACCTTTTAAGGGCACACACACACACACAACTCAATCACACACAATCTATTCTTTGCTTATTATGTAAACAATGATTAATATTGTTGTGCATTAGATGTCACAAAACATGATTTAACAATAAAACATACACAGAAATCAGCATGTACTCCTTTATTTCAAACAATTAGATTTTGTGCAAACATCACCTTATAAATACATATTACGTAAGATACATTCTTTATGTCATTAGGTGGCACAGACATTAGAAAAGTGATTTTTATTTGAACTAGAGAGTATCTGATGCTATATGCCTTTGTTTTATATTGCGTTGCTTTATGTAGTCATTTGCTTTCTGTCTTTACACCACAGTCGAGAACATTTTACTCATGCTGTTTCAAACTTAGAACTTGAGATGCAAGATAAAAATAAAAAGAGATTATTTTATTAAACTGTATAAATGTTTGAGGGCAGTAAGATTTGTGTTTGAAAGAAAATCTCTTAAGCTCACCAGGGCAGCAGGAAATACAAATACAAATGCAAATAATGTTTTTAAATATATTTTAAAGTGTATTTTTTTTCTGTGACGACAAGGCTGAATTTTCAGCAGACTTCAGTGTCACATGATCCTTCAGAAGTAATTCTAATATGCTCATTTGGAGATCAAGAAATATTCTGTATTATTAATTTTGAAAGCCTGATATTTTGGTGGAAATTGTGACACATTTTCCCCAGGGTCCTTGTGATATGTTCATATAGCATAGCATTTATTTGGGATAGATTTATTTCTTTTTTTGAAAAATGCTAAATACTTGACTGTCGCTTTTGATGAATTTAATGCATCCTTGCTGAACACAAGGTATTACATCTTTAGTGACCCCAAACTTTTCAATGGTAGTATTTATGTAAATTTACAAGTGCATATTTAAATAATTGCACACAAGTCTTCCTTGTCCAGTACAGCATGAGTAACACGTTCTTCAGTAACGGGATTTGTGGCACATGTCGCACCGACAGGCACGCGCAGTCAAGATCTCGAGATCATCGTGATGGCGGCCTCGAGGACAGTGCAGACGAACTTTGATCTGAGAAAAGACCGAAGGAACAAAACATGATCTTTAACAAATTATTTCAACTTTTTTTTTTTTTTTTAATTGACAATGTATTCTATGACTCCCCTAATAAAATCAAACGGAATAGATTGTTATTGCATGACTGAGCCGGTGGAAAAATACAGAAATCCACAGAGGACCATAACCATTAAAATCTTTAGTCATAATGGTTCATAATTGGTTCTTCTGATGTAAAATTGGTTATAGTAATATAATAATGGTTAGTCGATGGTGACAGTGCTGTACCTTGGCATCCTTGCTAATGGTGCAGCAACGGGAAGCAGACGTGATGTTGCGCGTGAAGTTGGAGGCCAGCAGCACAGAGTAGCGCGAGGGGAACGCGCTGGACTCACAGTAGCCCACGCACGCGTGCACCAGCTGCGTTCCTCGACAGGTCCCTCTCTTGTCTGTCCGTATGGTCACGTTGAATGCTGTGCGAGGGGTAGATAAATTAGTGCTTTTTTCAAAATAGCAAATTTGATTGTTTCATAAATATGAGGTCGTTTCCGCTCACGGTAAAGGTGGCAGCCAGGGGTCAGGGATTGAAAACTCCAGCTAATCGGCATTAGCAACGCCAACAGAACCACAGGCAACATAAGCGCTCTCAGATCAGATGTTACGCAGCGGAACATGGTGATGTTAACCTGCAAGAGTTACGACTATTTCAGCCAATTTACTCAAGAAATACCACTAGGACATATCACCAGTAATTTTGTTTTCATACACTTCGATCAGTGGCTAAATCTGCGGTCAACTTATGGCTTTAATAAACCAATGACCAATGGCGTAGAAGACTTTACTAAATGATTTCATACCGTTTACATAAACATTTATGTCATTTGGCCCTTTACAAGAATAATTTCCTTGCGAACTGTCAGAATTGACCAGACTTTCCTGACTATTGTCTTGGGAGTTAATTATTAAGAGTTGTCTAAATAATCAAATAATTAATCTGCCACGTTCCCCGTCACACTGTGCGAAGGTTTCCATGCGCTGAACGGGTTTGTAGGCTATTTATTTATCAGTAACTACATAATATTATGTAGTGTGCATGTGTAATATGTGGAACAATTCAGAAATTTTTTTTTTTTCATTTTGTCCAATATAATCAGAATATGCATACAGGCTACTCCGTTCCTTTCTTTGTTTTTCTATTAGTCTTACTCGTAATATACCCATAAATATTTAAACTTGGTTACATTTATTTTTATAGGCTATAGAGTATATACTTTCTTTCTTTCTTTGCCTTGCATAGTAAACTTAATTGAGCAACATATATATTTTTTTAAAATATCTATCCATCAATCTATGCATGAAAGTACACACAGATCAAATTGGAATTAATTTAAGCTTGCTTCAGCTGCTGTTTTCCCCTCAGGTAAGTCTCAGAAATAACTTTTGCAGCATAAATAATAAGTCATGGAAAAATCTACATTACAATCTTACATTAATATTAAACTCCAAGACATCATCAATACATTCTCATACCACATTACATTTATAAAAATCAGACAAAGGCAAAGTTGTACCTGTAGATGTGGATCCTGCTTGAAAGCCAAAGTGTTCAGATGAGATGTTGACCTCAGACAGGTGTGCAGATCTCTCTCACAGAGCACATATATGTAGTGCAGGTAGAACTGAGCCCTCAGCTTCCAGCATAGTCACACCCACTTACCAGTGTGTCCTCGTGCATGTGGATGTGGAGAACCAGACCCTCCCCACTGCCATTATTCCTCTGTTTCACTGCACTTGCTGTTGTTTCCTTTCCCATCCCATTTCTTTTCATGTTGTCTAACTTCATAATTTTGTTGCACGTAAATTCATCTCTCGTGCTCTGGTCTTTGTCATGCATGATAGGGCCAAATCATCTCAAAGCATACTTAAGGTTTTTAAATCCATGCATAATATCTGAACAATTCATGTGAATATGCAGACTGCATTGTAAACAATATAAACATGTTTAAATATTTCAAAATGTTTTTTTCGAAATTGATTTTTGGACCTCTTTAAAATTCTATTAATTGCAGAGAACAATGCATACATTTTTGACATTTGCAGTACTAAAGTGAATTTATGGTCATGTAAACATCTTATTCAAAACATCAGCTTAAACATTTATTTATATTTGCACATTTAAACAAAGGTCATTTTGGGTGGTAGTCTATTAAACAAAAATACAAATTTATTTTTATAAACCACTGTGACAGAAACGAAACTACATGATCTTCCCTAAACTGATCTTTCTAAATTTAATGTTCCATGTTTTATGTGTATTTCTTACATCAATTCTATATTAATAATAATAATAAGGCACTATAGGATTGTTACCAACTCAGTATCTAAAATCCATCTTTGCTTTATGTGGCACAGAAGCTGAACCTGAAGTAGTATTTATATGTATTTATTACATACTGTTTAATGCAATTCCGAGGTTACAAACACAAATGCACTGCATTACAACTGCATAAATAATGCTGAACTTTATAAAAGGTGAAATAAAATGATTTGGAAAAACGAAATTATACTTTTACTTATGAAACTAAAGCTGCCAGGGGTTTTCTTTCAAAACTGCTAATTCATTCAGTGACGAAACACCACTCTGAGTGACTTGCAAATGTTCTCATGTGTCTTTGTTTGAAACATATTTCATAAAGCATAAACAGATACCATCATTAAATTAGCATTATTGACATTAACAAATAATATTAAGAATAAAATATGTCACTTTATATTACTTATGCCCTAAAAACATTTGCGAAAAAACGCATTTTATTGCGCTTTTTTTTTTTATTATGGTTAAGTGCAAAAATGAGAATTAGCAAGTTTGAAATACAGCATAATATTGTAAAGCATCTTCGTTATTTCCTAAAGAGCATGTAAAGAGTGACTTTGAATTGTAGAGCAATATTCCAGTAGTTGTGGAGATCAATTCATTTTTAAAGGCAGAAAGGTCTTTTATGCTCACCCAGGCTGTTTCTAAACAAAATACAACAAAACAGTAATATTGTGAAATATTATTACAGTTTTAAACTATTGTGATGGCAAAGCAACCATTTCTTTAGTCTTTGGTGTTACACGATGTATAACATTTATTGTTTTTATTCATTTTTTTGTTGAATAGAAAGAATGGTTAATTTTAGAGTTGAATTAATCTTTGCTGAATAACAGTATTCATTAAAGAAATGGGCATGTACTTGTTTTACGTAATGTTGTTGTTGATCCTGATGCTATTTTGGTGCAAAAGCTAACTGAAAGTCCTTTACAATGCATTCCTGGGTGCTGACTATACTAGCAAACTGCTATTAATCCGTTCACTTTCTAACACGCACAGTTCATTATGTCATTGGAAAAGGAATGGATGACATAATTCAACATCCTCTCAACCCACCTCCCCACAACACACATGCTCAGCGTGATTCATACTTCAAGGTCTCCAGGGTTTTTATCACAGAATGGAGAGTAATTCTAAAAAGATATTAAGGTTTATACAGGGCCAGCCAGAGCTTGATTGACACGGAGGTTTAAAAGTCGAGATATTAATATAATCAGCTCATCAAGTGAAAACGTGAGGCCATGCCCTCTCCTGTTGTTTTGGCAGCTGCTATAAAGTGCAAGCGGATGTATTAATAATCTAATTCTTCATGACTCTACTGGTATCCAGGTTACAGCGATACGTAAACTCTGAAAATAAAAACAAGAGAGATAAATCTGGGCTTTTTCTTGAGTCATGAACCCAAAGTTAGAAGTCTTTGACAGATACAGGAGAGCTTCAACTAATTCTTCTTTGATCCTGTAATAATTTGGGAAGGCAGTCAGAAGCAGGTGTGGATTTTGAGACAAGAGGATCGGGCGTGTATAGCCTTGGCCGATGACCTCACCTTCTTGAGAGTGGTCTGCCACACACACACTCAATTTAGTGAACGCTGCAACAACATGCACACACTCAGACACACAGAAACACAAAAAAGCCAGCAAAACTCGCTGTTCTAACGACCCTATTCAGGTGAACGCACATCATAGAACATACAATGTAATTTCAGGCTTACTGAAAGTGACATGCCACAAAAGGAATTTTCACCCACAGCAACCGTTTCAAATATTAGTATATATTTGAAACACTTGTATGAACACAGTTATGAATACGTTTTGAAAAATTACACAAACAGAATGTAGAACAAACGCTTTTTCTTTCTTCTCTGTAAGTGTCAAGGAACAATGGTTTGGATTTTTTCATTTGCAGGACTCTTACGGAAGAACAGAGACAAGGGAAATGGCCAGCTGTGAAAACATTATGAAGAACATGCGAAAAATAATAGTTTTTAATCTCAGAACTCTTTGTGCAGAGTCAAACACTTCAATGGCAGACAGTTAGAATTTGTTTCAATTCCATTCTGCTTAGTGTAAAAAATTACAATAACATGATTTGACTTCATATTTAATATCTCACCTGGCCATTCTACTGATGATCCCAGTGTTCTGTCCAGTTATTGAACTTGGGTCAGGACGTTCAGGGGCAGCTAAACAACATATTGATAAAATCATTAGATTTTACTTTACATTATTTTATTTTAGTATTTTTAATTAATGAAAGACTGATATCGGACAATATCTGATCATTTTAAATATTTGGCCAAAACTTTATCACAGATTCTACTGACAGCATTATCAATGAACAATAAGCTTGTCATTTGTGAATCTAGCTGTATGAAATCATCTTTCATAAGGTAAAGAACATTGTGTGAAAACGTGACCTTGATATCTTTAATATTGACAGAAGTCATAGTGAAATTAATGATTAAAATCAAACATTGATGCTTGTTATCTCATGATTCTGAGACTTTAGCTTCTTTGACTTTTGAATTTTGACTACATTTCATTCGCTAGCTCTGAATTCTTCTACATCATTGGTCACCCAGCTTTCTAGTCACTGTTTTAGCATCAGCCATTGAAAGCCAATACCAGCTGACAACTAACTTTATCTGATTCTTTGATAGTTAAAGGAATAGTTCACCCAAAAATGTACACTGTGTCATCATTTATTCATCCTTCACAGTTGGCGATAGCCCTTGACTTCCATACTATTTTTTTTTAATAACACAGAAGTCAGTGGTAATGTCAATGGTTTGGTTACCAGCGTTCTTCAAAATATATTTTTCTATGCTTTACAGAAGAAAGCAATTCATACAGGTTTGGAATGACAAGAGTTTAAGTATATAATGACACAATTTTCATTTTTGGCTGAACTGTCCCTTTAAACCTCAAAAGGGAAAGTGATTTGATGACTAATGACAGAACTAAATTGTGGGATTCAAAAGGCACAGCTCAGCCTACACTACTTGGGTTGGATCGCCAATATATTAGGAAAGACACTGATATGTGGAATATGGAATACCATTGTTCACATCTGGTGCTGGGAGACAAGTCACAGGTGACACAGCATGAATCTACAACAGAATAGAAACGAGCGAGAAATCAAGAACATACCAATGATGGATGCCCTCACAAATGAAAAGTACCTGAAACAGGTTTTTTATTTTTATCAGCTGCTATAATTAACATAATGGAGTAGTTATGCCACCCGAACGAGCTAATATGTCAGATTGTGCACCCTGCAGGGGCAATTAAAAATGATTAACAATTGAGACAGTGTGTGTGTAAGTGATGGAGAGAAAAACTGGCTCCCCAAAACACACACGTTCATCCACTAACCTCACTGCCACAAACCATCTCTTCTGCACCACTGGCCGAGAAAGGGGACTCCCTGAAAGAGAGAAAGATCTATTTGTTCTCTTTTTTTTTTGACATATCTGATTCCTGTTCCCTTTTCCAGCACATTTAACATCAAAACAGAAGACCTGTTTTAGGCAAGTCTGCAAGCGTATGAGCCTGAGGGCTTGCACACATGCACACAAATTCCCTACGAAAAGACGTCTATTTTCGATTCTGCAGTTAGGTGAGTTGTGTAAACTCCAGCGAATTACTGGAGTCCTCGCCAGAATGAACCAACATCATAATTTTCTCATCGCCCACCACAAACAAAATGAGGACATGACGCAATTAAAAGTACATGTCAAATTCTGTTCTGTGCTGGCTCATTGATTTGTGCAGCTCTTTCTATGCGGAGGAATTGGATGGGATGGGATGTTATTTTAACAGCTAAATTATTATGTTCTGCCTGCAGATTGAGTGACAGCTTCATTGAGATGGCGCCCCATGCTCAGGCTCCTCTGCTCTGCTGTTTCATAACTGCTGCATGTGACTCAACGCCTCATCACTCGGGTCAGCAATCTTATCAGCTTATCAACCATCACTGAAGACAAAGTGGAAAATCCCACAAATGTCTCCTTGTGCTTGACAGCAAGGTCTCATAAAAAAAGTATTTATAAACACCATCTTTTAATTGTATGGCTTGGTTTCATCATCACTCTTTACAGCCTTTTAAATGACTGGCATCTGTTTACTCTATATGAGTCATGCGATGAAGTTTGGGCCTGTTCTTTTGTTGTATTGTTCATTATTATTTTCGCATCGTCACATTATGCATCCAGCAAGATTTGAAGCGTTGGAATAAAAATAACTTTATGCTTTGAGGGAAAGACATGCATAGGTGAAGGACAAGAGTAGACATTGATTTATTACCTCATGCAGCATATATAAGAAAGCAGCACACCAACACACTTACTGAAAGCACTCTGGGGTTTGCCTATTATCCTTGTGTTGGATCATAGTGCCCTCTTCTGGATGATCAGTTGCAGTGGTTTGGTCTGTCCTCGTTGGCTCACCAGCACACTGTGGACTTTTCGATGTAGACTGTTTTTCCTGTGGGCATTTATATTTACTTTCGTCAGCTTCTGACAATCACAATGACAGGAATCAAGTACCCTGGCAAAACATTCAGTATGGACATTTTTTGAACACAAAATAATTTCATCATACAAAATTAATATTTAACGAAAGACACTCACCGGTGTGTTCCAGGCATTGGTATTTTTCATTGCTGAAAAAGAGTCCAAGATTAAGTCAGTTTAAATCAAGTGTCACAGTGAAAAGGTGATATTGAGAGGACTCCCACCTGCATTTGGAAAGGCTGGTTCACGATACTCCACATACAGCGTGATAAGGAAGGGGTACGTAGAAAGCTTTACACCCTCTTTCACGAACTTCATTTTAGACACTTGTTCCCATTTACTTTTGTCTGTAAATAATGGTACGTTATTTGTAGTTATCACCTTTAATTTAACTGACTCTAGATGCAACAGCAGTTTAGTTTTTATAAAAATGACAAATATATATATATATATATATATATATATATAAAGTCAAGACAGTTGGCTAAGTTTTTTCTAATGTAAGGGATAATTCAATAAAATTAAACTTTGCTTAACCTCGTGTATTACTTTTTTCTTCTGTGAAACATAAAACAATTTTATTTACAACATGTCTAATGCCAGAACTGTTTGGGTCATGGCATTCTTCAAAATGTTTTCTGTGTTCTGCAGAAGAAAGATAACAGCTCTACAGGTTTGGAACAACCTGGAACAACCATTTTAGGGTGAGTTTACATTCAGAGAAGCATACAGGGAAAAATGTTGAAATGCTGGGTGGTGAAGGGGTGAAGACCATCCAGGTTTGCAAGGACAGCGCGCACAGCATTCTGCAAAACAAAATCAGATTAGGAATGAAATCTTCCCAATGTTTACTAAATTGAATTCAAAATGATCCAAAAAACCAAAAACCTCCAGCTCCTCACTGACAAGGGCTCCACACAGCATTTCTTCCTCACGAATGCTAAAAAATAATATCCAAATTAGACATTTCTAAAGAAATTACCTCTTTTTGCATCTAATATCAAACGGTAGGCTATTTTGTAAAGGTATATGGTAAAAAATGGTATTCAAAAGAATATAGTATACTACACATTAAACAAGTAAAATAAACTTGCATGGTCTTGCCTGCTCATGTCTCCTCTTCTTATCTTGAATTTAAAGACTTCTTGTCCAGCCTGAAAAAATCTGGTCTCAGGTACAGGGAAGGAAAAGGCCTGGATTGACATTGTTACTCTTAAGTATAAATGGAACCTTCACTGTAAAAGAATTAAACAAGAAAGATGATATTACCTATTTGATAAATGCATGTTTTATGTTTATATGTGTATAGTTTACAGAAATCCAGACTACTAAACAGCTCCAGCTTGCTAGGACGAATGATCAATTCCCTGAGTTTTTGTAATTTATAAAATCAATACAGAACCGTTTTCAATGTTTTTTAAATGTATAAATGGAAATGACATGGTTAATAAACACCTAGAGGCAAAAGTATAAGTTACCGTAACGCCTCAAGTATTTCGCGCCAACAGTTTTAGAACGTTGAAAAAGAGCGCGGACCTGTCAGGCGCTGTCAGCAGTCCCGCCCACAGGTCATGAAAACAATCTCTGATTGGTCAAATGCGACAGCAATGCCTAAATTCAGTGGGAAAGTATAGGTGGAGGTGACATGTTTCCGCCTACTGTGGAGGTGACGTGTTTCCGCCTACTGTGGAGCTCCACGGTGGCTGCAGCCAGATGCTCTTGGCAGCAAAAACCGCTCTATCTCTATGGTGACGAGAGTTCCAAGCACAGACGTATGTCCCGCCCCTTTATTGTCACATGATAAAGTTAGGTTGAGCGAGTTGTACAGAACTTGACAAAGATAAGGCTGTATGACAATGTTTATCGCCTACTCGTTACAGGTAGAACATAGATAAATCAGTATTGTTATTTACGTGGAAAAGATCATTGAACCTTGACCGTGTTGAATTGGCTGGCGCCAGTTAGTGTTTTCGTTTTTAAAAAACCCGGCAAGGT
This sequence comes from Enteromius paludinosus, assembly GCA_032361165.1. Classification (NCBI taxonomy): domain Eukaryota; kingdom Metazoa; phylum Chordata; class Actinopteri; order Cypriniformes; family Cyprinidae; genus Enteromius; species Enteromius paludinosus. The sequence continues at coordinate 7,702,731 of JAUMHQ010000059.1, forward strand.
GAGTTAATGTTTCTGCTGATCCAATTTGATCATCTCAGTGCATTTTAATTATATTATTATTAATGCACATGCTTCATCAATTCTTAATGTATTACAGCTTTCGTAGTCTTCAAAATAAGGCTTCCTCCTTCTTTCCAAATGACTGACCCTCAGCCGTCTGTACTTCTCAACACTGGGACTCGGATGCCTTTGTTGGGACTGGGCACTTTCCGTTTGCAGGGTCAAGAGGACACTTATAATGCTGTGGATGCAGCTTTGACAGCTGGTTACCGTGCCTTTGACACTGCGGCAGTGTACCATAATGAAGCACAATTAGGTCATGCCCTCCGATGTCTGCTTCCCAAGCATGGCCTCTCTCGAGCAGATGTTTTTATCACTAGTAAACTGGGTCCCAAAGATCAGGGGTCTAAAGCCAGGGATGGTTGCCTGCGGAGCCTGGAGCAATTGGGATTGGGGTACATTGACCTATATCTTATTCATTGGCCAGGTACTCAGGGGCTGCCAGCAGGGGATAAACGAAACCCCGAAAACCGTGCTCAAAGCTGGACAGTCTTAGAGGAGTTCTACTCCGAAGGACAATTTCGGGCCATTGGGGTGTCTAATTACACTGTAGAACACATGCAGGAGCTACTGAAGAGCGGTAAAGTGCCCCCAGCAGTTCTTCAGGTGGAGTTCCACCCAAAGCTGGTTCAAAAGGACCTGAGGTCACTCTGTAAAGAAAGAGGGGTGTGTTTTCAGGCATACTCATCTCTTGGAACCGGGGTTCTACTATCCGACCATGTGGTTCTGGATTTGGCCAAAAAGTATGGTAGGACATCAGCACAAGTGTTGCTGAGGTGGGCCATACAACAGAACATTCCAGTGCTGCCAAAATCCTGTGAGCGAGTTCGTGTGGAGGAGAATGGACGTCTGTTTGACTTTGAGATTAGTGAGGAGGATGTGGAAAGGCTTTCTGCTCTTGACTGCGGGGAGAAGTTCTGCTGGGATCCAACACAAGTGTCTTAAAGACAACTGATTGACAAAAACTACATTTTGGACATAACAAAATTCCTACTACTTACTAGACCACTTGTACTGTGAGAGATGTTCTAAGGCAAACAGTATATTAAACCAAAACTAAAACAACTGAAGCATTAGCAAATTCCTATAGGGTTATATTTATTTAGCTAACTATGTAATCGTATTGGGAGTGTTTTTTTAAAACTGTGTGTCCTAAGTTCAACCTCCGTTTACAATTTCTGGTGAACCTTGCATAAAACAAAGGAGTAGAGTGTGACTGATTCATGTAAACAAGTGCAGTTTGATTTATTGCCAAATTCTGTTACATGAAGAACAGTACTTACATTTTATGTTTCAGAAAAAAGTAAGAACAACCTGTGCTAAAAGTGTTTTATTTTGTTTCTTCATATGCTATATTGGTTACAAACAATAACATCACAATATCATGTTGTTTTTAATTAATGATGAAGTTACAAAGCATTGAAAATCTGTTATGTTCAAGTAATACCAGTAGTGATTGTGTCCCCTGCTCTCTTGGGTATTTAGACCCATTGTTGTTTTTACAGTTTAGTGCTTGTTGTAGAAACTTCCAATAGATTTTTATGACTCAAGAGATGGTAATAAAGCAAAAGGGCTCTTCAAAGTGGCCAAAGTCCATTTAAAGTAATTTATTATTATTTTTTTTTTTAAAACAGCTGACAGTTTGAAAATATGGTAAAAATTTCTTTAACAGATAATGTACAATAAAATACCTTCAATGTCTTTTGATTTCATCCGAGTATGGAAACCGATGTGGCAGAGTGACAGGAAGTCTATCAGTTAAACAATCTGATTTCCAGCTTTCTCACATTCATGAGATTTACTGCATAATATTCCCAGAGCTCAAGGAAAATTGGAGATTCTCCGGTTTTGTCATTTTTGTGGGCTAGCACATGCCAGTGAGAAACCGATTATGCCTTTTCCACAGTCAAGGGTCCCAGTGCAGTTCATGAAAAGGGTTTAAAACCAGTCAATGGACTTCTTCCTTCTCTTCACAGCAGTGCATCCTTTTCTTCTGCCACCAATTGTTATGTACAGCAGTCTTCTTTTCTCTCTTCATTCGTCATTCATTCACTGTCAGTCACTCTGCGGGGCGCGACTCCGCATCAGACTCTTTGTGACTCCAAAGGAAGGCCAACCAGCTGGGGGACTGCCGCATCTGGCGCGTTGTTCCTGCGCTCTTCACCCTCTTCATCTGTAAGAGAAAAAAGTCCTTTTAACTTTCCGTTGTTTAACAAATAGGTTAAACAGAGTTTTAATTTGCCTTGATGTTGATCACTATTCTTAATGAAACTAGGCTTCCTTACCCCTTTATCAAGAAGGACGTCAAACTCGTCACTCATTCTCCTTAGCTGTCGGCCATATTTCTTAGCTGCCCACAAAGAAGGAGGAGCCGAGCGAGATCTTGGCCTGAATGGATCGCCTCCAACCAAATCGCCTTCATCTGCTGCCCCGGTCTCCAGAAGGTCCTCCTCATTCATGGAAAGATTCCTGTGTCTCCCTAGTTCGCCTATAATGACATTTTATATTTAGGCTTTTAAAGCCTGCCTTTATGTGAAATAATCTAGTTTCATTATTGGTTTTTCAAGCTAAAACCAATGCCACCACAGAGTTCATCCATATAAAAAAAAAAAAAACAAGTTTGAGATTTGGAGCAATGTGCTACATTCTTGTTTTTGCCTGCAATTGCAGTCTGCTGTGCTGTGTATCCAGGATACAACCGAAGTGACGTGTGTTCTTGTAACTATCCTACAGGCCCTTGAGACTGACTCACCTTTCATCCTACCTGGCACAGCGAGATGTAGCTCTCTCTGTGGTGATTCACGGTTATTTTTCATCTGGCCTGATTCCTCATGGTCTTCCGATGTCTCGGACTCGTTGTCAGAGATACTGAACATTTGTGCCATGATTAAACTGCAAGTTAAAAGAAAAAGATGATGAATTAACTCTTTCATTTACGCACATTTCTAAATTTGCTGTTTAAGAAAAAGAAACATTGCTTGTTGCTGTTTGTGTGTTATTTCACGTTATGAAATAGCTTCGAGCAGTGTCAGTCAGGATCAACAACCTCTTAAGCTACAGGTAAAGAGACAAACGATGCAATACTGCGTGATTAATACAGACAAACACTGTTGCGCAGTAGGACACTCTTGAGCCACCATCACCAAAACACGACCAAAAACAAAGTGTTATGGTCTGAACTCACAGACTCGCGATCGTTTATAGTGTAAACTGACCACAGACATATTTGTAACAGCTGATGTTAAAGAAATAACCTGCATTATCCGACAAATAAAGAAAACAATAACAGTTTCACCAATATCAGGCTTTTTAAAAAAAGTAGTTGTGCAAACGCTCATTACGTATCATATGTTTGTCGAGTTACGTATCATGATGCCAACCACATTTATAACATTTTAAGATACGGTTGTAATCTCTCACGGTCACATATAAAACCGGGGGATCAACAGGAAACTTCTGCTTACAACTTTGAGACTCGGTGTCACCCCAAACTCTTAAAAAGAGGTTGTACCGTCCAACGACCGCTGGTTGATAACTTTTTAAAGCTTAAGTACTACTTTAATCGCGTCGAGTATTGGTTTAACTATTAATATTTAAGCTATCGAATTGCCTACCGATTTCTGGAGTCTGTCGGTGTACTGAGTCTTCCGGGTGCTCTGGGTCTCTGTTTTTGGATTCCTGCTGCTGTCCTGACACGCGCCCGTGCTGCTTAGAGTAGAAGCGCAAGAGCAACTCACCTCCAACTCACACAGCGTGAATAACAACTTCATTGAATAACAACACAGGCATTGATGTATTAATAACGTTAATAACGACGGCCCTTTATTTACCTAATTAACGAATAGCCTACATGAAAAAGGGATGACTTAAAATCATTTAATTATTTTTAATTAACTGGAGAGTGGCCAGTTAAAGAGTTTTTGCTATCGACTACGGTTATTATTCAAAAATTGATGTCAGCCAAAACGTTTTCTTTTATGATAACGACTGTGACGATGCAATAAAAATATTGAGCAAAAACTGTGGAAACATTCTGCGCCAATTAGATAAAAAAAAATTTTTTTATAATTGGATGTATAGATTGAATCAATAGAGAAAAATACAAAGAGCAAAAAGGCAAACAATCCGGACAAAATTGCAAAGTTGAAAAAGTGGACTTCACACACACACAAAAGCAAACGTAACACTATCTTCAGTGACAAATAATTATGCTAAATAAAATATAATTATAAAAAGGTACATAGGCCTATTTATGTAATTGATATTTTAAAATGTTTATGTCCTGAATGTCCTTGTCACGTTTACAGTTTTTCTCAGTCGCTTTGGTGCATTTTTCAAAACTATTAGTGCAAACTGCAAAACCTAGATGATAACCTGCAAAAGCGTGTCACTTGCTCAAAATGGATAGTTCATTGCTCAAAAGCAAGAATTCATGTCAATGAAAGTGTCAGTGTCGTCAAAATTAAAAGTCCTGGCACCATTGTTTATGAACAAAACAGTCAAATGGCTTTGTCATGTTTTCATCATGTTTACTCTGTAAATTTTTTACAATGCAAAAAAAGTCAGATTTTGGTGACACTTCCTGAAAATGCTCATGACAGCACTACTATTTGCACAGCCCTTTGCAAACTACAGTAAAGTTAGACATTACTGTATGTAGTAAGGGTCGCCGTGATTTTGCCAAGTAGGACATGATCCTGGATCAACATCTTTTGTTGACCAACACTACTGTCCAAAAATATAAACTTATCCCAATCCTTTCCTAAACCTACCCCTCCCCAAAATTTATACAAGGTTGTTGATCCAAGAAGATCTTGCACTAGTGAGGTATCTGAGTACAAGACACTGAATATGCTTGTTTCACATTTTTACTGCATATGCTCTTTGCAATTCTAATTTACTGTATTCAAAGCATTGTGCAAACGATTCAATTTAGAAGACATTTTTCAAACTGTTTTTTCAAATTTACCTGACAGATTTTGACAACTAGTTCAACATTTTTATATGTAATGACTCAAGCAATGAAATGAGGACTATTAGTTTTATATGGAATGACTATTCAGCAGTCACAAGTTTAGTTCATTTTGACTGACATGACATAAGCAAATGATAATGTAATAAAACAGCAGAGGGTTGTATGAAAGCAATTGATGCATGTCCAAAAGCATTGCAATTTGTTGGAAAGAACTATGGTGTGCACACATGACTAATTGTTTTGAGAAATGTTGTGCAAATGTAAGTACTGTTGTGAGAAATGCACCAAAGCGACTGAGAAAAACTGTAATAATTATTAATTTCCAATGGTGGTGTGTTTGATGGGTCTACATGAAGCACAAGATGTCGCTGTCTTGCAGTGAAGGGTTTTGAGTTGATATCATGCAGGGGTTGTAATAACTAGCATAAAAATTCTCATATTGTGTCATGCATTCATTCAGTAACTGACTGAACATATTTCCCTCATTAAACAGCCTGGGTTTATTTTTTATTTTACTGGGAGTAGTAAGCAAAAAAGTTCATATTTGTATAATAAAAAGGGAGTTTTCAAATAAATGTCTCCTCCGTATGCACTGCAGTATTACAGATAAATACAACTGTTATGTCCACTCTGAAACTTATTTTGCTTTAATGAATCGTTCAACAGTAATACCGGAAGTAAAAGCTCCAGTCGTTCCCTCTCTCTCTCTCTCTCTCGCTCTGGGCGCTGTGTTTGTTCTCTAGAGCGCGTCGCGAGGATATGGAAGATGGCGAGCGCGGAGACAGCGGCAGAGCACGAGCGAATCCTGCGTGAGATTGAGAGCACAGACACTAACTGCATCGGGCCAACACTCCGGTAAGTCTTCGTTAACCGTACCGGAGCCTACCGGGCTCGGGGTGCGTTGTGACATTTCGGTTCAAAGGTTCCCTGAGAGGCTGTTCTCCTTGTTCCCTCAACTTCTCACTCAGAGACTTGCCAGGAAATCTTCCATTCAAGTTGTCATGCTGGTGAAGGAGGTGCTCAGTAGCTGTTTAGAGAAAGTTTTAGTTAGTATTCCTCTCACATGTCCCCCTGCATGGCTCCCGGAGAGCAGGCGGATATTTGAGTATAATGAATAATGAATAACGCTCTATATTTCAAAACAAACCAAAAGAGACGTCAACACCGTGTCGTGTTGTGTTGTTGCTGTCCATTGTATTTAGGGAAGTAACCTAGGTCTTTAACTTCTCAAAACAGTTGCCGTTTTGATTTTTCCTAACGTGTATTTCTGCGTCAGAGCTTGATGACACATTTGTTTTCATTGGACACGAGTAGTTATGAGACAAATAAGTTGCTTATGAAACTCAAAATCAGTTGTCACCAAATTAGCATAGCATAGTAGAAACTAGATTGAGGTACATTTGCAAACCACAGATTAAAGTTAAATGTCGGAAAAGTCTGTCAAACATGGTTAAAAAATGAAACCAACAACAAGCCAGTAGTAAGTTAGGCTATTAAGGTTAGTTGGTTCGGCTTTAGTTTATCTTTCATGGCCTATATTTGTAATCATTTAGTTGTTTTTGGTCACTCATTAGGACGTGAACGCATAATGACTCAACTAAAGCTGTGAAGATCTGCAGTGAATTCTGTGATGATTAAATTCACAATATCTTGAGCAAGTATACAGCACTTACAGAGCATAATGTGTCTTACTTCAGCACAGTGTACCTTTTCCACTAACTTCCACATAGCTGACCTGCATCTGTCAACTATGTTGTTTCTATACTACTACCGATCACTAATTTAATCCAGCTCCTGTTATATTTTGTGACTAATTTGATATTGATGCTAATTGTGGTGCTAGTAGGGTGTGTGGGGGACATTGATAACAGTTTCTTAATCTCACACCCTCTGCTGGGACTTTGCAGAATGAGGTGACACTGCGAGTACATCCTGACTTCTTAGCCGAGCTGATGTTTGCATGTTTAGTCATAGTTTGGGATTGGTTAGTTTAGAACAGTTTCACATAAGAAGACAAGGGGAGGTGGAGGTTTCCTTTATTGTATATGGCATGTGCATAACAAGATCGTGAGGTTAATGCTTGCTGAGCAACTAAAGAGAAATGGGAAGGAATTAAGCTTTTGTGTTTTTCTTTTTTTGTGGTTAAAATGGTATTTTCTGTGGATGGGCACTATAAGATGAGAAGAGCTAGCTTATAAAAAACAAGTTGTTTACTAGCATAAACACTTCATGTAACTAAACTATTACCATCACTGCACATTGGAAGGACCTCAACATGGAGACTTCCCATGTATTACACTGTAAGGTCAAGTTGTGTAGTACAGCAAGGGTACATCACTTTTGTTTGCTAATTGGCTGTGTGGAGCTAATGGACTGTGTGCTCTCTGTGTGTTTCCAAAGGACAGTGCAGGGCCTCTCGCATTCTGATGTGCTTTTAGATGCCTTGTAATGGATGGCACAACACATTGCCAGACAAGGCTCAATAAACTGTAAACAAGCTAATCAATAACAGCATTTTTGTAATGGTTGGCTGAAACAACCTCCCCCCCTCGTCTCTTGAGAATCATTTCTGCTGTCTTTTTTCTTATCTTCTTAATTTAGATGCCTTTTTTTTTTTAGCATTTCTTTGTTGCAATTTTTAAATGCCTCTCATTTTTAGATACATTTGATAGTGGTTTACTTTTAATCTGTTGAATTAAACAGGTTTAACATCCTCATTTCTCTATTTTAGTGCTTCTTTCTGCAGATTTAAATTTTCAGCTTTTTGTGCCACAGCTGCCAGTGAATGTGACCTGTTTTCTCACCAAAACAATGTGTTTTTTGTTAGTAGAAACGGTGTTAATTGGCAGCAGCATTTGTACCATGGACTGTCTGTGTTATATTGTGTCCATGTGATAATTGATGTCTCTTTCAATTAGGGCTGGGCAATTAATCGAAAAGTAATCGTAATCGACATTCAGAACCTGTAATCGATATAACATTTCCAGGTCAATTATTTCAATTACTTTCCCTTTAAAAACACTACCGTGTGTGAAGTCACATGACCCCGCTCCGTTACATTACCTTACGTTCACACCAGACACGACTTGGACGCTTGAACATTTTGAATTTACTCGCTTCATTCACACGAGCAATTCGCTTCACAGCAAACGCGAATTTGCGTCATGGGAGGGGTTTCTTGCCAGGCGATTCCAGTCTCTGTACATCGCAAAGGATATGACTCCCTTGGCTACATTGGAGTGAAGCGGGTTAAAACTCTCGACAGAAGATACACTGTGCCATCACGATTACATTTTTCAAAAACTGCTTTGCCAGACATGTACGACATAACCTGAAAAGGTTAACATGCTCGTGTTTCTTAGTAAGAACTTAGAGTAAATTCATGTTTCTGTTCAGTTCT
>JAUMHQ010000059.1:7760264-7813995 GCA_032361165.1 Enteromius paludinosus
ACAGCGTGTGAAATTGATTGTCAATCAGTGTTGCTTCCTAAGTGGGCAGTTTGATTTCACAGAAGTGTGATTGACTTACATTGAGTTACATTGTGTTGTTTAAGGCCATGTCCACACTAATAAGTTTTCGTTTAAAAATGCATCTTTTTTTTCTCCATTTTGGCCTTTCATCCACACTGAGACTGCGTTTTTGTTCAAGGAAAACTGAGCTTTTTGAAAACGCTCTCCAAAGTGGATAAATTTGAAAATTGCAATGTGGAAAACGAGCATTGTACAGCAGTTGTTTTGTTTGCTCTCAATTTTGACAGCCCTTTTAAAGATTAATATCAGTTTGTACATGCTCCAGCTCATTGTCAGTCCATTTAAAATACTCTTCCTCAACATTTTGCCGAGATGTTTCAAAGAGCCGGAAAGTAAATAAATGGCTGTTTCACGCATGCGCAGTACAGGAACGTAAGCGTTTTCCATCGTTTCAGTGTGGATGATCAACTCTTCGGAAACGATTGAAAACGATAGTGTGGACACGGAGCGTTTTTAGACGAAAACGCCGTTTTCAAATTTTTCAGTATTAGTGTAGACGTATCCTAAGTGTTCCCTTTATTTTTTTGAACAGTGTAGTTCATTTTGATTTCACATTATTTACAGTTCTCTGACAATACCATATTCTGAGTCTTCTTAAGCGATACATTAGAGCAGTAGTAAGGCCAAGGTGTTATTACTGATGATATTCATCTCTAGTGGTATGTTGAAGTTTGCACAAGAGTAGATAACACAAGTTGCATTACATTACATTGCATTAAATTTCTGAAATGTTTTGTGTATTTAAATTATTTATCTAGAGATTGACCGCCCCAGTTCTCATTCCATCTGTAAAAAAAAAAACAAAAAAAACATTTGTAGAGACTAAAATGTTCTTTTAAAAAAGTACTTTTTTATTCCACACACAAAAAAAGGTCAGACAGGTTTGGAGTGTCAAGGGTGACTAAATGATGGTATACTTTTGTTTTGGGGTCAGATATATCATGCTCATTTGTTCCCGTTTTGTGACATTTAATATGAGTCATGCGTTAATGCTGGAATACACTACATGAACTTTAGAACATAAACAGGTTTTCAAACACTAGTCAATATACACTTGCTGACTTTGTAAATGTTTACAGAGGAAAGAAAATAGGCATCGTGCACTAAACAAGTGAGGATCCCTATACCACACTTTCAAATCCTTCTAAGCGCTATTATTATTAAGAGATCCGTGACAAATGGTTTTAAAAAAAATGCTAAAAATACCAAACATATATAATTACATCATATCTGATTCTAAAACATTAGCTGTGTATTTATTTATCTCCGACTGACTTGTATATAATGCTCTTGTATACTTGTATATAGACTCAGCCTGCAAGAATGGGCAAAAATCGGGACAAAGTACATGTAGTGTATTCCAACCTATAGTCAGAGGCTCTTTGTAGGTCCTTTCTGTCTGATATAGCCAGAAGAAGACTATAAATAATAATTACTGTGATAAATCAATAGCACAAGTAAATACAGAGAAGAACTTGATAGCTAAGATAACTGGGAGTCGTACGGAGCTCCACCTGAAGTAATGGCAGAAGTTTAATACTAAAACCACAGTCTTAAAAGGCTGAAACCCTTAATCCAAGCTAATTTATTTACTGTACAATCGGACTGACAGTACCAGTTTCCTAGAGTTTGCTTTATTATGCATCTTTATCAGTGATAAAAAAGGAGAGATACCATGTGTCTCTTCTCACTAACGGTAGGGCAAGAACGGGATTTTCACAGTTGACAACAACAGGGAAACTTGCTGGTGTTCTTTCACTCTGATTCACCTGGTCTCTTTAAACCAGTGCTAATGTTCTATTGGTTCCAGGGCGACAGTTTGATGAGGTTTGGTTACACTTATACATACTATAAGGTCTTAAAAAGGGCTTAGGAAACACTGGAAATGACCTGGCTTGATTTATATAGGCAAAACACAATGATTCAGCCTCTATATCAGGTAATGTACTGTAAACTGTTGTGGCTAAACTGCGTCCACTAGCTGTAATGCAAACCAGATTAGCAGCTGAAAGCCATCAGACCTCCCGATGACCCTTATATTCCGACTGTGGTCTGTGTAATCAAAGCAAATTGGGATATGCTGATGATTTTCAGATAACGATCTACCTACTATCAAGTCTCTGTCATATATAACTCAGTCTGAGGAATCGTGAGCGCTTGTTGTAGTTGTAGTTGTTCAAAAGAAAGAACAGCAAATGATTCATCAGAACTCGTTCTTCTTGGGAATCGAAGTCTTGTTTACATTGGTAAATACGTGAGCAGCGTTAATCACTTTATGGAAAAGTGGATCATTTTTGATTATTTCTGGGATATGTGTCTGTGGAAAAATTCCCTTTAACTGTTTCATTTGTATAAGATTTGAAAACTTTGGGTTTGATTTATCCTTTAATCGTGTGTGTGGCCCTAATGGTGATTAGTCACTTTACCTTATTTCCACTGTCATTTCCTTCATTACTGTGAGCCAACTCAGAATGGATTCATTATGTTTGAATAGCACCAGTGAGTCATGTTACACTCACAGAACGTGCTCCTCAGTGTGTCCTCAACAGGAAGTGAAAGTATTTTTGTATAATATGGAATCGATAGTTACTCCAGATTTGTGTGTGTGTGTGTGTGTGAGACCCTTATAAATTCAGTCTCACCCCACTTTCATTTCCTGTGACCTCGGTTTGAAACTGTTTAATGTTGTTTGTCTTATTTAAGAGCTTTGTTCCAACATCAGCGATGGCGTGCGTGTATGTAAGCCTATACTTTGGATTATGTAATGCTTGTACAAGGGCATAATACTGTGTCCCCAGGTCTCAAGGTCAGATATGGGCCTTCACACTTCCTCTGTGGTAAATTTTAAACTTAATAGTAGAAATAGTAGATCTGATGGCTCCTCTGCAGTGAATGGGTGCCGTCAGAACAACAATCCATAAATAACCCACAAGACTCCAGTTCATTTATTAACAACATGTTAAGTGAAAAAGGTGTTTTAACTTCAAGTAGTTACTTCTGGTTCAAAAATGGGCCCTTTGTCCATAATATTGTTTTCTTAAGTAAAAAGTCTAGTCCGAATCAGGACAGATGCATGCACAGATCAAGCACAGTTTATGAAGAAAACAATCCAAAACAGCTATAAACAAACAGGTCGGTAGATTTTGATGAGAGGACAACAGGTGATTAATTTTTCCACTGGATAAAGCATTATTATAATGGACTCGAGGCTTTGTCCTAAATCGGTGTTTTATAGTTAAAATGCCTTTAATATTTTTTCTTACAAACATCTGCCGTTTCCCTTCAAAAGACATGAACTGATGGATTGGAGTCGAGTCAATTACTTATGAATCGTGTGATGTTTTTATCATCTATTTGAACTCTCATTCTGACGGCACCCATTCACATCAGTGTATCCATTGGTGAGCATGTGACGTAATGTAACATTTCTCAAAAGCTTTTCTGATGAAGAAACAAACTTGTGGCCGAATTATTCCTTTTAAGTTTATTATCTTCTTTGTTAAGGCCCATCCTTAAAACTCATTAGGATTCATAGGTGAAAGTTATTCCACAGGAAATTCTAATCAAAATATAGTAACTTGCTCTTCCTCAGAAATTACTTTTCAGTAACTTGAATTTGGAAGCTGTGTGCATTTTATGCAGTTTACAAATCCCCATAGCAACATTTCATGAATCAACCAGCACCTTCAACCCATCCACTTTAATAGGCTTCTGGAATAAATCTGGTAATTCCAGGCCCCTCGGGACCTTGCATCACCGCTAATTCTCTCACATCAAACAAGAGTTCATCAAGATGTGAACTTGCTTACTCTTTAAGTTGTAAGTCTGTGCATTTCCCGGGCAAAAAAAGATTAACTAGTCTTTAACATTAAGTATTAGTTCCGAATCATTTTGATCAGAACAACTACACCTCTTATTTTTAAGTGCACTGCTGAAGCTTGTGTGAAGACACATTTTTTATAAAGTAAAATGAAAAGAATTGATTTGATTTGGTCTTATTCTTATTTCAGTCTTATTTTTCTATCCCACGTTGGAAAATGTCAAGTTATATGCACGACATGCAGCGTGAGATGGAATCAGAATCTGAGGAGTTCCCTCTGTCTCCGCTAGGCGGCAGTGTAACGTTGAGAGACGCGTCCAGGTTGACAGCGGCAGACAGCGTGAGCGAAAGAATGTCTTAGGAAAATATCATAAAAACACAGAAATCCCTTGTATTTCACTGTGCAAACCCGGGACAGGTTTACTTTGGCTTAAAACAGACAGAAAAGCAAAAGCACAAAGGATAGAATGGGAAAGCTTGCTAAAGTCGCACTCTTTCAAACGCACTGAAGAAATCAATGGACGGTTTTAAGTTATAGGCACGCGCTCGAGACATCATCGCATTCATCTTTTAAGCGAAGAGACGAGAAACTATCATTTAAACGCGCCCTTTCTAATGCTATAAGAATTGTCAGGTTTAAACAAACCGAATGTATGAGGAGCATCCCCTCCTCTCTCATCCTGCGCATCAGCTGCGCGCCTCGAGCAGAAACAGCTGGAGCTCCGAGTTCTGGTCTGCAGTGGTCTTCTCATATGCTGAGAACAATTACATAACTGTCCTTGAGAGATTGTGATCATAAGGTGACCGTAATTGAAACCTCGTACCATCTGCAACAGATGACACCAGCGCGAATCGGTCACTCTCATCCACACACTCAGCCCGAGGGGAGTTATTTTACACGATAGACAGATAGATGTAACCATAAAAGTTCGTCATATTGACAGTTGGCTGCATCCGCACCTTGCGTTAAGTTTGATGTTTATTTAATTAGAAAAGATACTAAAATATGTATAACTTTACTACAGATGCTCGCAATAAACCTTGATGTTTTGATTAAAAGACTTTAATATGAGTTAACTGTGGGCTCCAAATAAGAGCTAGGGTTGCGCAAGTCGCATCTTAACATATGTGCGCCCCGAAAGCGTCCCTAAAAGTTATGGATAGACAAGAAAGCCATTTATGAAGAAAACAAATAACGACTGAATGAGTCAATGAATGAATCACCGTGGCTGTAAATATTCACAGGACTAACGGAGCGCACCGCTTCTGCGCGGAACAGATGCGCATCTCAACAGTCAAGGCATTGGTTAGAAATGTTAAACTGATGCTGAACATGTCTGTTATGGTGTGATACTGAATCCGTGACAGGGTAAGACAGGGTAACTCTTTTTCCTGTGATTTTTGAAGTCATGCTGAGTAACCAAGGTAGTTCAGCGTGACAGCATCATTCAGCCTACACGATTAAACCATATTCATATTCTGCGAGTGGCAGGTGATACGTTCTCGAACGTATGAGGCTGAAAGTACTGAAAGTCTTCCTCCCTCTCTCTCTCTCTCTTTGGGCTCCTCTCCAGGTCCCGCACGCTCCAGCGCCCGGCCCGTTCACTTTTCACCCCGCCTCAGTTCTGTGGGGTGGGGTAAGGGGGGAGCCGCTTGCACCCTGGCCGAATGCCGCCTCACTGCCTCCGCTATATAAACACACATTGGAAGCTCGCTGTGCGACTCGAACTCACATTGAGAAACTGTATGTGAAGAGAGAGAGAGCTAGAGCGCAAGAGAGAGGTAGAGAGTGAAACCGCATCAGAAAACGGGCTAGCGAGACGCACTACAGTCATCTGAAGATTTTTACTGCTCATAGGCATCAAACTTCGGAGGATTATTTCTTTCATTTATTTCTGCGTCTTCCTTATGACCATTACTTGATTTAAGTGCATTTAAAAAGATTATATACAGTTTTCCTGTAAGCAATTTTTTTTTTCAATTACTGAAAACGTTTTTTTTTTTTTTTCAAAAAGTTATTTTCAAGCTAATTTTAAAGAAGAGTTTGGAGTTTAGAACCAAAGTCAACTTTAACGTTTGACAAGTTCATGCCAAATTTACATTGAAAAAAATTCACTGGAATATTGGAAAGCGATTTGCATAATTTAAAATGATATACAAACATTTAAGATCGCTTTGTAATATCCAGCCTTCAGTTAATTAAACACTTCAATTTATCCATTTACTTTTCATTGCAGAACTTTTTTGCGTTGCTTTTGGTTTACTTTTCAGAATAGGCTAATTGTAGCAGCAAATCATATATAACTCATATATAAGTCACTCATATACTCCCGACAAGGCTTAACCACTGTAGTGCTCATCACTCCAAAGAAATATTTGAGACAAGTCCCGGACCTTCGCAGCCATGCTCTTCGAGAGTTTTGACCTTGTCTCGGCGCTGGCGACGCTGGCTGCGTGTTTAGTGTCCATGGCACTTCTTCTGGCCGTGTCCCAGCAACTCTGGCAGCTGAGATGGACCGCAACACGGGACAAGAGCTGCAAGCTGCCTATGCCCAAGGGCTCCATGGGCTTCCCCATCATTGGAGAAACATGCCACTGGTTCTTTCAGGTAAGCGCTCCATCTCCTTGTGTCTTTCCAAGTTTCCAGTCGCCTTCCTATCGCACGCACACCGCTCCGGTGCGCGCCAGGCACGGCGGATTCGTGCGCTCACCAGTATGTCGTCTCCCTGTAGGTAAATGGGTTGTTAAAGACACATCAAGAGTAGGATAACGTCCACTAATGCCTTTCGCACGTGTGCGCCCGAGCGTAATATTGCTCTTTAAAAAGAGAGCAGCCTGCAGGTTAGTTATTCCCACGTGTGCAATTTCATCCGTGCCATATTTCCATGGTGTTAATAAGCTGTCTGTTTTAGATAGCCGACAGTTTTTGTTTCATACAGCCAGTTCTCAATCCACGTGGAACAACCTGTTTGCGGCTGCCAAGAAAGGCGCGCTCCGTTCCAGAAATATTGTAGTCCTTGGCTTCCGATGCGCGCGAGAACACAGCCACTGAGCGCCGCTTGTCAAAGCGCGCATAAACTCCTCTTGGCGAGCGGGGTGGGATTGATCGCGAGGACAGGTAGTGTCGCGCTCTCACTGAGCTTCTGTGTAATTACGCGCGCCGGTTACTCTAGACGCACCCGCGTGTTGTGAACGATGCCGTGCCGTTCTGTCATGATACCCAGACAGCGCGTGGCGCACATAAAGTACATCCAGGGAGTCTCTGTGCCATCTTCCCTAATAAGTCAGAGAAGTTTGTGAACACTCACTGTGGCATGGCTGGTTCAGAACTTAGAAAATAAGGTACAACATTAACTGAATTCAAATCAGCGCAGCGGCCACAATGTGGTATTTTAAAAGAAGGTTATTACAAGCATCGAAGCTTTAAAAAAGCATTCCATACAGTAAAAGTCGTGAAAAAATGTCTTCCAATGTCTTCGAATTCTTTCCATATTAAATCCATGGTGCGCATTAGGATGTCCCTGGACATTGGCTTGCAGTAGCTGGAGTGGGTTGCTTTCACTGAGATTTTCAATAGGGAGGAATGTCCTGGTCTGAGTGGTGTACAGATCAAATTCTCTGGTCAGGAATAGATTCTCCAAAGTTGCTGTAAATCCAAAGGAGAATTTCCATGCAGTTGGCAGGCTCTCTAGAAAAACAAACAGGCTGGACTGTATCTCAGAGTTATACATTTCAAATCGATAGGATTTGGTCCGGTACATTTGTGCCAAATTTGTGTCATTCCCTATTGCTAGAGCTCAAGGCATGACTGCCAGGCGACTGAGAGCTACTGTGCAAACGTGCAGTTTGAAATGTTGATCTCTCTCTTTCTTGTGCTTCTGCAAACATGTATTGCTTTTTAACAATCTGTGTGCACCGATACATTTAAGACAACCCCTTAAATTGGTCGGTTAGCCCCTTTTGTGGTCCACATCTCTCTTCTTAAGCCTCAGCAGAGTAGCAGTTGAATCCAAAAGTGGGTCAAATCTGTGATTGACATAGATTTATGGACTCAGGAGTGTAATTTTTTTTGCGTTCTCTTGCGGCATGTCTGTCATTTTGAATTATGAAATGATTTCATATTTTGTCTGTGTATGAATTTTCAATTGACCGCAAAAAATATCTGGTCACGACTTTCTTTTTTTGTCCTCTTCTCAACTGTGCTCCAAGTTTTGCTGAAATATCCATATGGCGCATTAACTTAACTGTGTCTTTGCCAGGGCCATTACTCTTGAAATGTGTGCTGATCAGTAATCCTGAGTTCAGCCTCAAGATTAATAATGATCTTTATATAAGAACAAATTCCTTGCAATAACTTTCTCAGTACACAGGGAAAGCTGTCTAACATGAGAGCACAGTTCACCCAGTGGGCAACCCTCCCTTACCTCTACCCCACGTCTCCACCTTGACCCAAATCGCTCCAGTCTGGGTGGCAATAGAGCTGCCCACCGGGGGCTCAAAAACACACCCACACCCTGGGACAAAGACTACATGGCTTGGGGCTCTGATCAGAATTCCAGAGAGCATGGACTATAGAGACCTGGGGGATTTAGGAACAGTCTTCCAGCATCCCCTCTCTCTCGCTTTCTGGCTTTCTCCTGGAGGCTTGTCGGGATTAGCGAGCATGAAACGGGCATGACTGGCACCAGTGCGGTGTGGCCCCTTTTTCACCTCTGGAACGCACCAGAAACCCCTCAAACAGCCTCTTGTCTTTAGGAACAGGGGACGGGGGGTGAAAGCAAAGGGGGCTTGGCAGCAGTAGTGGGAGGAGGAGGAAGGTAGGGGGATAGAAAAGAGAAGAAAAGGGGGTCCCCGGGGTGAGCGCTCACACTGCACTGAACAACCATAATCTCTCTCCACAAAGTGTTTCCAGGTCAAAGGGGAGCCTATTCTCTCAGCTCGGCCACATTTAGGTTCTTTGCGCTTGTCTCGTGGGCTTTGGCGTTCGCTCGGCATTAAGCGAAACCATTTCTCTCTGATGCCGATTGCTGATTCTCACTGCGTTGCCTGAAAAATTCCCATATCTCCTTTTCATTTATGCAGAGCCATGCGCCTCCACGAACACCCTCTTTGGCGGGTACACCCAAGGGTGACTGATGGCCAAATAATGGGACCCCAAGTCTTACTGCCTCTGCTCGCTTTCCCCCCTCTCTATTTGCAGAAATGCCGTCTATACCCCAATGGAGACGGGCCAACGCACACATCCTGAGAGATTCCAACGGGCTATTTCAGTAAATGGACATATTATCTTTATTTACACTGAGACTGTGGGTCAGCGTACGGAGAACTCCTCCCATGCCGTTACCTGCCGCTCTGAACCAATAAACACAGCAGCCCCTAGACTAAGCCATGCAGACCCACACACATGCATCTATACAGAAGGACCTGAGGACAAGGGTCAGAATAATGAGTGATACAAATAAAGAGCACGGAGCAGTACGATGTGCCAAGGAAAACTTGCTGTACACTTTTCAGTTCGCGGTGCTCCATCCATCTTTCTTTTCTTCTCGTCTTACTTTATGGCGGTAAAGTATGCTGAAGAAACACATTGAGGTGATTGAAATCGCATATAAAATTGCACCCCCATAGTCCCTTGCGTAGCACCCCCTCTGTTCGGGTCAACCATAGCTGATCTGAATAAATATAATTAAAAGGGTTTTTTGTGATTTTTAATAAAGGGGTCATTTGTATAACATTTCCACTGGCACACAAAGGCTACATTTATGTAGCAGGAGGCTCGACTGGTGTCCAATTTACACAGAAATTTGTATTTTTAGTCCTGCGCACTCTGTGTGGAATGAGCCAGTGGAAAAAAGCAGTCCTCTTTATTGCGCCCCCTTGTAAAATATCTGATAAATTTCTTTTCAAAATAAAAGAAACTATTGAACGTGGCGAGTTAACCCTGTCGCCTCCAGAGGCAGCAAACAGGGATGTTTGGTGCGAGGCGCATGAAACCGAAGACACACGTGTACAGCAAACACTGATCTGATCCGTTCATCTGCATCTAAAGTTTTGCCTGGCCGTTTATTGGCTGGTCTATTTTATTCTGATCCTAAGACTTTAGTGACTGAAACCACACAGCTGCGCGAGCTTCTGACACAGATGCTCTTCTCCCAAGAGCCCTGCACACTTTATTGTCTTCAAGCGACGCCTGACATGTGTTTTGCGGTCCAAATAAATGTGGAAAGCTTTTCTGTCTTATCGCTGAAGATCATCTAACCTCAACGTCTAACGGCGTTCTTGAACCCAATCTGCCTTCGCTCAAAACAAACAGGCTTCTATTTGATTGACAGACGATTTCACTTGGTTTTTAAGGAAATGCGCTTAGAGTAAGAAAGTCACCATGACCATGCATGCGTGCAGAACTGAACGGACATGTGTTTGTGTGTATTTGACAGTGCGAGTATAAGCTGCAGATTATTACCTCATAGCTTTTCCAGGGTGTGTGGAGCTTTTGTGCGTCAGTGACCCTTTTGGGTTTTTTGTTTTATTTTTGTTCACGTCTGAGCTTCTGTGGCCTTGTGAAATGAGGGAGGACATTTCTCACCTTCTAGCCAAATGACATCTGCACAGCCAAGCCCTGCTCGTCTGTCTCCCCATTTTGCCTCACAACCTGTTCTGCTATTTCCAGCGCACCGAGTCACTTTTCTACGACGTAGATTGTGACCATTAAACACAAGATTTTCTAATGCGCACCTCTCTGTCAATCACATTTTCTTATGCTCACTTCACTGTCAGTCACTTTCCAAGCTGGAAAACCATGACCTTTTCCTATCTTCTTGCACTTTCCACTTGTACAACACAGGTCAGGACTGGATCCTCTCTGGCTGCCCTTCTATGTACACTTGTTTCAGAGGGAACTGTTGGCCCCTACATGTGTAAATACACACATGTAGATGTGAGAAATGTATGTGTTTTTGGTGATGTGGTGCGTGACCGTACATTGCACACTTTCACTACTCATGGAGAGGTGGAAAAAAGGCTCTGGTTTGGTAAGGATGACAGCATGTGGTGTTTAAAATGGATGTTCTTGTTCCCAGAATTATCAAACACACCAAGTTTGCGCAGGTTACACATAACGTCGAAACAGAAATCGTTTGAAAGGAAAACATGACAGGACAAAGACCATAAACAAACATAATATAATACAAATTACAAGTTCACTTCTGCGTAAATGTGTTTATACATTGAAATCAACAGAGAGAAAGTTAAAGAGTGCCCTTATGTTGGGCATGTGTGAAAGACGGCCTTGTCCTGGGTCTGTCAAGTTAAAAACGGCTCCTTTCTCTCTCTCTCTCTCTCTCTCGTTCTGACTGGTCCCACTGCTGAGAGGTGAGCACACACACACACATACACGCAATCATCCATCATCACACACACTCAGTTCTCACCATGTGGTGAAAGATACTACATTTATTTTCCCCCTCTTTCCCTGCATTGCTTTTGGATGTGTGTGTGTGTTCATGTGGTTGTTCATGTCAGCATTACCTCTTGCCCTCACACTCACCTGATATGTGAAATCCTCAGTGTCTTTAAGCATAGACTGGCTGTGAGCTGGCCCGTGAACATTTCTCTCACCCCACACATGGTTCACGCAGTGACTGCGCCCCCTGTCTAACACCTGTAGAGGTCTCGGGATGCCATGTGTCTGTTTGGCTATGGACAGAGTTCCTCTGGGGGAAACTTCGGTCACACTGCTTTAGAACAAACAGTCTAAAAGTGTTTCAAATTGGTCTGGTTTTATTCTTGAATCAGGAATCCTTTTACCTCCTTCCAATGAGGAACCAAAAATGTTTGAATATGACATAATCCCGCCAAAACTATAAAACACAAAACAGGCTTTTGCGAGAAAAATTGTGAAAACTGAGAAAGAAAAGTGTGAAAGTGTGAAATATGGTTTAAATTGTCCACCACTGCAGATTTTACAGCCGCATTTTTCCCACATGTTCAGCCAGCTCTGGTTAAGCATTGGCAGATGAGAAAGTGAGACTTAATCTCCTTTTGTCTGACCTTGTCTAGCCCTGATGTGCATATGTATATATCTTGTTAGTCTGATCTCATAATCTCGCTATTTAATTAAACTGATAATTTGTTATAGGATTTTAGGGATATAAGATATTTGCTAAGTCTTCAGACATCTCAGCCAGTCATTTATGATCTGACATTATGGAAGTGTTGGATGTGTCAGTCAGCCAACGTCAAAGGTCAGAAGAGAGAAAACAAGCATCAAAATAAGTAAAGCAAAGACAGAGAACTAAAACTTCTACTGACAGATGGTTTTACATCAAAAATGCAATCCACTTTATGCCCGTACATTTATGCTTTTTTGTGATTCCCAACATATGTGATAAAAGTTCACTGGCAAGACATCATTTATGAACTAATCTGTTGATTTGTTTATATATAGAGGTTAGAAACCCAGCCTCTGGCCACAGGTAGGAAAAGGGGTGAAACGCTTATTTGCCCATCTCCAAAGAGGCTATGGGGCATGGCACAAGTGCTTGCCATCATAGTTAAATAGCAATATGCTCAGGACCTGTCCCTTATTTATCAGGAGATGGTGGGAAAGTAAATGTGACAAGACTACAAAACGTGTCAGAAGTAAGCAGTTTAAATTCTGCCACATTTGCTTATTGGTTCTCAATTCTGAACATTTAAGCCAGTCAAGCCGTAAATTTCATATGTAATGAAATGAAAGCATGATTTTGCAGTACTAGCAAAAACAAATTTGCTTCACATTTCAAGCGAACAGGCACTAATGCACAGAAGCATGCATGTATTTGGACTAGTTTCTCTCAGCCAAACAGGAAAAAAAGACGTGCATGCTGCTAAATTTATCTTCACAAATAAGAGTGTGAGTGTTGGAGTGTGCTCGATGAAACTGGTCACAACTTTTGGTAAGGGAGGGGGGAGGTTGGCAAGAAGAGCAAACAGCTCTACTGCCACTTCCTGTCGTGGGGTCAGTATGTGTGTGTGAGGCTGAGAGGTTACAGGCCGTCTTTATGTGCTCAGCAGAGGTCTCGAGGGCTACAGGCAATTACTGTGCGTTATACAGAGCAACTCACTCCAGAGCTAAGAGTCTTTATCATGTTCAGAATTCCAAGCTGAACTTGAATGTACATGATGACTTTATTATTGAGCAAAATAATGGATTTTATGATGTATATTTTCTCAACAATATACATAACATTGAGATATTTCAGTCAGGCTGCTGTTATGGCTACAGGCTACATCATTCAGGTTCAGGTCTCTTGCCCTGGGAAAGCCTGAAATGTGTTTCTGTAACCCTTAAACATCTCTTTTAGATCACTTTGTTTGTTCTCAAATCGTAGAGGTGAAGGGTCAAAGGTGAAAGTTTGCAAGATGTACTGGATTCCTTGCTGATTAGCACTTTCAGTCAATCTTTCACACAACACACCGACTTCTCAGAGCTAATGGCTGCACTCATATACTCATTAGATCACCTCTCTCAGCGTGATCATGAAGGCTAAGCCTGAGCCCCTTCTTAGCTAAAGCTAACCCAGTTGCATAAAGAATGATGTGAACGGGACCCTTATGCCCTTACAATACAAAAACAAACAAAATGGGCTAATCCCACAAGGGTAACACCCTTCATTCCAAATACCTATTAGCCCTAACACCTCATTACATCTGTAATATTCAGACTTCTTAGCCTACAGTGTTATGCTCAGTTTTATGGGTTATTGCTAGGCTAAAGGTTAATAATGTGATTGACACTACAAAGGTAATAATTCTGTTCAATTTACGGTTTAAAACCAACAGCTGTAGTTGGCAAAAATGTTGGCAAAAATAATAAAAAACATTTTACAGGCTTGTTGGTGATTTATTAAAGTCATAATAGTAACAATATAGTATTTTTAAAATAAAATATCCAAGAATCAGTTGAAAGGTAGTTTATAAAAAATTTTATCCACAGTTTAATGCCTCTTATCTGCGACTAATGTGTTTTTTTCTTGCACCTGGTTCACTTTTTTAGGGCGCAGGTTTCCATGCGTCAAGGAGGCAGAAGTATGGGAACGTATTCAAGACTCACCTGCTCGGACGGCCGCTCATCCGGGTCACGGGGGCAGATAATGTACGTAAGGTCCTGATGGGAGAGCACAGCCTGGTCACTGTGGACTGGCCCCAAAGCACCAGCACTCTACTGGGTCCCAACAGTCTGGCCAACTCTATAGGAGACATCCACCGCAAAAGGAGAAAGGTAAGGTCCATGTACACTCAAATGTACTTTTACTATCTGTGGGAACCATCCTTATTTCCTAATGGATGCTATTTGTGTGCACAATCCCTGCCTTGCCACTGAAAGATGTTTTGAATTTGTGGAAGGACAAACAGATGGAAAATAGATGGAGTGAATGAAACAAGATAGAAGGTCAAATATAAAAAGGCTCGGCCATCCTTAGGTGCACATTTGGAGACAGATACCCACAATGCCTTGCTCCCCTGAGCACTATTGTTACACAGAACAGTCTGCTCACAATGGAGGATTACGCTCATAACTAGCTTCTCCTCGAATCCAACCCATTGTCCAGGTACAAAAAAGCTTTTTTTGTGGACCCTGGTTCTCTTCAGTCCCTCGGAGGCTTGAGTTTCACCCCACACACCTGTTCCATTGAGAGGTCAGCGGGGTGTAATCAGTCTGCTTAATCCTCCAGGTCCAGGGCCTCACGCAAACCCCCTAATGACTGCTAATTAGTCAGCCAGCCTCAGACGGACAAAGACCGCCTTATGGACCCCCTTCAGCCTAGTTTTGACATCCTGCTCTGCGCACTAATGTCATAAATATATTTTCATTTATTCTTGAACCTTTCTGGAGGTGTACAGCAATGTACAGTCTATATTTTAGACTGGAGAGGTGTTCATGAACACGGCCTGTTACAGCCTCTACGTTCTCTGGGATGCCCCGTACGAGGAATGGCGTTTGGGAAAGAAAAGAAGTTACTGAAAATGTCTCTTCGAAGACCATTGCTGTACATGTACTTGGAGAGATTGAGACATTGAGCTTTGGATGTAGCTATATAAATGTATATAATTTCCCAGAAGAAAGCAAATTATAACAGGACATGCACAAGTTGATGCAACTGAATCTCACTTGTTGATGTAGCCATCTGTGGATTTGGTGAGGAGTTGAATTTATTAGATTGGCCAGTAGAGGGCACAGGATCTTAATTCTGCGCTCACCTGCCTACACAAAGTGCTCTCGCTCTGAATGAGGGATTTTGTTTTAGTCAGCGGGGGAGAGAGAGAAAAGAGAGAGATTGGAAAAGTAGAGAGAAGTGTAAAGAAAGGGAATGGTTTGGGGGAGAGAATAAAGAGGTCTTTACATTCTGGTCAAACCGGCAGCTTTGAGCAGTTTCATATAATTTAAGACATATGGAAATTATTAGGGTGGGGGAGTTTTAAAAGGCCGTGTGTGTATGTGTGTGGAAAGTGCAGTCACGTTTTGTAATGAAGACAGGCGGCTGTTTTTTTTCCAGTAGTGTTCAAAATCCTGTATAATGGGGACTGGCATTAGTGGAGCTTGACTGACGTCTGTCTAGTATGCAAAGACTCGCAAAAGGAAAATAGTAACCTTCTAAAAAAAAAAAACCCAAACCAATAAGCAGTATAAATATGGTGTTGTATTGCATGTATTCATTTATGGGTAGCAGCTAAGAGAGATGTGCGACGCAAACATGCTTGTAGCACCCGTTTTTTTTCCACACATGTGAACCACTCTAACGTGCCAAAAAAGGATCAGATGTTAATGATGTAATAGAATGGACAGATAACTGGGTGGTTTTATACACATGAAGAAGGACACTGAAAACCAAGTGTAAATGGGTGTGAAATAAGCCTTTAAATAACTAAATGATATGCCAGATGACTGTTAGAGTTAGAAATGAAGCGGGTCTGAGAAGAACAGCACAGAAAGGAAACACAAAGAAACAGGCCTTGGCAAGAGAAAGTCAGACAGAGAGACAGGAGGAGGACACACAAGTCTCCGCCCCCCCTTCCCTTTACTACTATGGAAAAAAAGTGGGGCGGAGACGAGGTATTTGGAATGAGATGGCATATAAAAAGTGCTATTGTTAGTCGTGGGCACTGGAACATGGATGTTATTTCACTAAACAAACCAGCACAACTGAGGTACATTAGAAATGCGCTGCCGCGGCCAGGAAAATCTTACCTTCGCCTTTCACCCTCACTGCTGATGCAGAGGGAAACTCTCTCAGATATTCTGAGAGCGAGGTGGAGGTAGGTGAGTGGCAGTTAAGAGCACAAGAAGGTCAAAAACAGTGAGGACTTCAGAGTTAATGAGAATGTTCCATGCTTCAAACTATTAGACAAATAAGCTTGGCCTTTAGGTGCTGACTGTGGCTTCAGGATAATATTTTTGTGACATTTCTTGCCTGTAGAGCACAGAGGTGCTGGATTGTGATGGATGATGTGATTCATGGACCAGCTGCATTGTGGGAAGTGTAGTTCAGTGATATACCTGAGTATTTTTTGGAACAGTGCAACTGTTTTCATGCAATATACATCTAGATGCAAACTTAAATAATATTGCATTGTCAAATTTCTTGTACCAGTCCCATAATGTCCTGGGCTCTTTGGTAAAATACATCCTTCTTATGAAGAGGAAGTTTTGGTAATAGATTTATAACATTTCTAACTGATTGCGAAACTATTTATCCTGTCAAATTGGTTTTCTATCGATGCAAACATAGCAGACTAACTGCATTTTCAATTGTGTTTCTCAGATCTTTGCTAAAGTCTTCAGCCATGAGGCTCTTGAGAGCTACCTGCCCAAGATCCAGCAGGTCATTCAGGAGACCCTGCGGGTGTGGAGCTCCAATCCTGACGCCATCAACGTTTATCGTGAGTCCCAGCGGCTGTCCTTCCACATGGCAGTGCGTGTGCTCCTGGGTTTCCGCGTATCTGAAGAGGAGATGCACTGTCTTTTCCACACTTTCCAGGATTTCGTGGAGAACGTTTTTAGCCTTCCCATTGACCTGCCATTTAGTGGCTATAGGAAGGTAAAATGGACTTCCAAATGGAAAAAGGGATTAGATGTTTCTGTGCATTAATAACACAGTGGCAGATCAACTAATAGAACTGTGTGTGTTTGCAGGGTATTCGTGCAAGAGACTCCCTTCAGAAAAGCATAGAAAAAGCCATCAGAGAAAAACCACTCCACACCCAGGGGAAAGATTACACAGACGCTCTCGACGTGCTTCTAGAGAGTGCCAAGGAGAACAACACAGAGCTTACGATGCAGGAGCTCAAGGTGAGAAAAGCAGCACTAATACACTACAGCTTTGTTCTAAAACCTTGTTCCAAAAGATGCCTACATAGACAACATTTTAAGCCCTTATATGTGCGCTTTCCTGTGTTAAAGCTATTTCAAACATCACTTAAAAAGTGGAACAAGCTTACAGTGAATCAGTGTCTGTGAGGAGAAATGTTGATTATAAATGTTTCATCACAATTGTTTTTGCTTATTAATCTACCATGTCATTAGCTTGGCAAAATGCTAATGTCAAACTCCACTGGAATCAAATTTGAGCACCTCTTGTGCACTTTGTGTCGTGTGTGATTGACTTGTAGCATGTCTAGGGTCTTTCAAATCACTCACTTCTGTTGGGATACTTTCTCAAAAGGCAGCGGACTAGGGAGTCTGTGTTAAAAAAAACTAAATGACCATCTAGACCTGCATAGAGGAGTTCTCTCACAGTCTTACTGAAATAGGGATATTTTGTCGTACATTTCAAAGAAGATTTATTTTAGCTATATTTTGAGACGTCATGCCTATTTAATGCTGTACATTACACATCAGAAAAATTGGTCATGGTTTTCACCACACAGTCATCCTCCCAGTTTGTATACTAATCATCCTCTTTTCACCAGATGATTTTGTTTTCAGTGTGAGGTCAGATTGTGATTACTTGATTACATATTAAAGCAAAACAGGAAGTCAACACTGATATTGAGAGGCTTGCAGCGACTCTCTGGCTACACACTTTACCCACTGACTGTGCTCTTTATTTCTCTTCTCTCTCTCCTACTCGGTTCTCTAGTCCCATGCCCAAACCAGGTTGACAGACATTTAATGACACAGATAATAATCAATAAATACTTCCCTGTAGGCTATTGTTACCTGGTTATTCCACTCGGCTCAGACTTTCAGCTTTTTTTCTTTTGTAAGGTACATGCGTAGTCTCCTCAGACAGTGGCGGCAGGGGTGGCTCCCAGGCCTGTCAGCACCAACTCACTGGCAAGCAGTTAAAATAGGGAGGGAGAAAGAGAAAAGAAACCTGTGTAAGATGGCTGCCAAACCTCAAAGAAAAAAGAAAAGAGAGAAGGAAAGAAAAGAAGTAAAGAAGCTCAATCCTGAGTTTCAGAAAAGTTAGATTGTGGTTAAGTAGCTAGACTACAGACAATATCTACACCACTGTTCTGAAGTTTAGGGTCATGTCATTTTTAAAACAGAAATTCATACTTTTATTCAGCAAGGAACGCATTACAAGTAGTGCTGTCAAATGTTTATTCGTGATCGCATTCGAAAGTTTTGCTTACATGATATATGTGTCCTGTGTATATTTATTAAGATCTGACAGTATTGAAGTAATGCCTGCCAAAAATTAGGAATTAAATTACATTTTTAAATTATTTTATTTTATTATTTTAAATTATTATTTTAAATTAAGTTAAAAATGAATTACGGCATATATGAATTTTATGCAAAGTTTTATCCCAACAATCCCCCCACAAATCAACAGTAACAGAATATTCATGTCAAATATTTAGGACTAGTGTCCATACAGTATATGTGGGATTAAACCACATGCCTCCTTCTTTCTCCTGTAGGAGTCCACTATTGAGCTGATCTTCGCTGCTTTCGCCACAACAGCCAGCGCCAGCACGTCTCTGATCATGCAGCTGCTGCGACACCCTGCGGTGCTGGAGAAGCTGCGTGAGGAGCTCAGGAGTTGTGGCCTGCTGCACGACGGCTGTCTGTGCCAGGGTGAACTGCGACTGGACAGCATCATTAGCCTCAAGTATTTGGACTGCGTGATCAAAGAGGTCCTGCGCCTGTTTGCCCCTGTGTCCGGAGGTTATCGCATTGCCACACAGACCTTTGAGCTTGATGTAAGTTGTTGAAGATCTGCAGCTACCAATATTTCATTGAATATTTACATTTGATATTCTTTTTTAATAATAACAGCACTCCTAACCTTCTTTTTGCCCATCTCTCAGGGTGTACAGGTACCCAAAGGTTGGAGTGTTATGTACAGCATCCGCGACACCCACGACACCTCGGCTGTGTTCAAGGATGTGGAGGCCTTCGACCCGGACCGGTTCAGTCCAGAGCGGAGCGAGGATCGCGAGGGCCGCTTCCACTACCTGCCCTTCGGCGGTGGCGTTCGCTCCTGCCTCGGCAAGCAGCTGGCCACTCTCTTCCTCAAACTCCTGGCCGTGGAGCTCGCGGGAGGGAGTCGCTTCGAACTGGCCACGCGGACATTCCCACGCATGATTTCGGTGCCTGTGGTGCACCCCACCGACGGCCTCCGTGTAAAATTTTTCGGCCTCGATTCCAACCAGAACCAGATCATGGCCAAGTCCAACGATATGTTGGATGCCACCGTGTGACAGACCGGGCAGAAGAAGGAACAGACTTCATATCTTGAGCTGTCACCTGAAGTAGAAAAGACTCTCATTTGCCAAAAATGTATAGTCTATCATTTGTAAAGAAGTATATCATAAATATATAAATTTAACTGAACGTATTGCTACATCAGGAGAGCACAAGAGGAAGGTTTCAGAAGAGAAGAGATGAAAGGGACAGTCAAATAAGCCGATGTAGATGTCACAGGGTCTTGAGATGAGAAGTTTTGAGTGTGAGTGTTTTTTTTTTTTCATGGATGCTGAATTCATTTATATGTATATACAGTATGTGTGTCCTTTTTGTGTGAGTGTGTTTAAATACGTGTTTTTTCTTTTTCTTGTGCAAATGTATGCGTGTGCCTGTTTGCGTGCGTGGACAGGTTGTTTTCCAGCTAAGGTATTAGGAGTTAGAGTAGGCAGCGTAAACTAGAATGAATGGGAGGACTGTGTAATTTACTCAGGTGTGTTAGCAGTACAGAAGGAGCTTTCAGACTAACCCAGTACTTGTTATACATGCTCTGTACATAAGTGACAATTCATAATATTCTTTTTAAGAGAGCGTGAAAGAGGCGAGAGATAAATCTAGACAGAGACTATATGAGAAAAGTAACCTGTGCAGGCTCTCAAAACAAGCTATAGAGGGAATGAGGGACTCATTCCTGCTGCAAATGTTATATCTGAAGAAATGTATGAAAAAAAAAGGCAAAAAAAAGTGTTGTAACTGTCGTATATGCTGTTTTGGGAGTCCTTTTTTATTTATATGATGGAGCAGAGTGCCAACTGACCTCTGCAAAGAGGAAGGCTTCTCTTTTTTCCCCATGCTGCTCCACATCATTATACGAAGAAGTTAAACTGAACATACAGTAGATGATGGTGGAACTGATTGGACAATCATCAGTCAGTAACTTTATATACCACCAATCAGGAGAGTTTTCTTGAGACGCCTCTGAAGGAACTTTTAGGGCGGTTGGGCGAGAGGCACTAGGACTCCTTCCTTCAGTTCCTCTACAGGCCATGCGAAGGACTTTTCTTTGATAAAATATGCCACTGATCTTTTTTTTATGAATTAATGAACGGATGAATTAATGTCTGCTGCTTTCAGTGTACCATTTTCTAACAGAGAGTAGGTTGCTATACCTTCAGCTACAGTACAGTTTTGCTATTTCTAAGCAAATGTTATCAGAGCAAGAGGGATTTCACCTATTAGAAAGCCATGGGTAAAGCATATTTGCATTGTCTAATATCCTAATATTCTTGCTATTAATATTATTGTTATTATTATTGTAATAAAGCTTATTTTAAGTGCTATTTTTGTTATATTTCAGAATAGAGTTCTAGTATAAGTAAAGTCTGTTGGTAAATACTGTTCTATTTAGAATGATATGGATTTCAGTTATACTGTATTGTACACAGTGTTTAAATGTTAATATGGTTTTATGTTATTGTAATAATTATAATTATTGGTTATCATTATTATCATTGCATTTAGTTAATATTAATAAACAGAAGCACTTGCGAGGTATGTTTATATGAGTGCCATTTGACTACATGTTCTTTTCTTGATTGTTGAGTTTGTCTGTACATATATTTTGTTCCTTTTTACAAATCCACATTTCACATAGTTCAAATATGAATGTTTCCCCCTCCTTTTTTTTGTTACAGTGATTCTTAAATGTACTTGGTAATTTTATAAACCCTTGTAATAAACTATAATGTGAAAATCAATCGTTCGGTTTTTAATTCTTCTTGCCTCATTCTGCTTAAGAACATTAACGGCTTCCTTTGCCACTTAGACTCCAGGGTATCTGGATGTTTTGAACATGATTTTCTAAAATTATGGTTAAATATTGTAATTGGTAACCACATGCAAGTCTGTTTTACATCACCTAGGAACCACAGGATAGCCCTTTGATGGTTTGCAGTTATATTTTGTGAGGGGGAAAAGGAGAAAGCTGATCTCTTTGATGTTCCCTCTTTTTGATTTGTTGACTCTTAATGTTCAAACCGTTGTGTTTGTGTATATATACAGTAAATATACAGTGAAGTAACAATACACACGGTTAAACTGACCGTGTACAACCTTAAGTTTTCAACCAATACTTACAGTAGTGATATGGAGACACACACTCACTCACACACACACACACTGCCGCCAATTCAACAAACAACAGCTTTATTCAATAGACGCCAGATGTGTTGACCAGCACTCACTTCAAAGAATTGCCTTAGCACACAAACAACCATCCTCACCATGCCTGTTCTCATTTTTGCTTTGGAGTCTTGCTTATTCATTTATGGCTTGCTTTGTTTTTCAACAATTATTGCATGCTGTTTAGTTATTAAAATCATCCAAGTGTGCCCTAACAGCATTCTGGAACTTGTGTCAATTAGTTGCGCCTAGCGATACTCAGCACGAAAGGTTAATGCTTTAATCGCAAGGTCTTTCATAAAGACATTTGAAGATTTTCTTTGAATAGAGCTTAGTAAATATTTAATGATATTGATCCATGGTAAAAGCAGAATAACTTACACCCTGGACCACAAGAAAGCTCATCTATGCTATCTGGTTTCTCATTAGAGATCACTAATGGGGTAAGTTCCTTTTCCCTTGATCTGATTTTAGTATAAAGTTAAAATATATACACACATATACATATAAATTCCCCACCATTCCCAACAAATATCTATGTGGCTCCACTTAGCCTTGTTGTCTTATCTGCCCTGATGCAGAACAATGGATTCCATTCAGTTTTCCACCCCCCTTTTCCCAACTCTCCCAGGAATCCTCATTTCCAACCGCAATGTCTGCGAGTACGCCTGGGAGCAGATATTTCAAAGACATGGAGATGCTTCCAGGATTCTTGGGCCTTCTCCTTGTTCTCAGTGGAGAACAGTCTGAGACATCCATGATCACTACTGAGACTGCCCTGAGCAAGCCATCGCTCCTCTCCACTACGTTCTCGAGCACTCAGATGTTTCCATTTCCATCTGCCGTTTGCCCTTTTTCATGGATGAATCAGACGTAAGTCTTGATGAACGGACTCGAAAATCCAAGGGCATGCAAACGGTTTCAACAAGCTGATTTGGACTACATTCGGGAACAAAAGGATGTGACATTTGGAATAGCACATGTCTGATGTTCACAGACGCTGAGCAGATTTAGGTTTCAAATGCTGGCCGGATCGTTTTGTTAACTGCAGATGACAGAACAATTACTGTAATGAAGTTGACCTTTGTATGTTCTTAGGATTGCTACATAGTATATTCTTATACATATCTTATAATCTTAAATGTATATAGACGCATACAACAGAACACGCAAACACATGAGTTACATGTTAAAACGTGGTAAAAAGAAAAAATGACTTCTTCAGTTGTCCAGCCATATGTCAAGAGACTTCATGCCTTTACATTTCTGTCTGGCAATATGCTATATCAATAGGCAAACATTTCAAATAAGAAGTGAAGTGCAAGTGGACATAAGTAAAAAAAAAGTTCCTCCTTTTCTCAATTTTTAGATAAGTTATTCTTTCATTCCGTCCATTTCTTCTTGGCAAGAGAGCTCATGCTTTTACATTTTTGCGGTTGTTTAGCATCGATCCTTGATGGGAACAACCCCTGGCTTGCCGGAGAAGTACACTAACAGTGGGAGCAAAGTCACGGCGACGCACGTTTGCAATTTGCCAGTAATAGCTACAAGCTGATTTGGGGTTTAAAACTCTCTGCTGAGAAGCCAGGATGGAGTGATGACAGGACATGCTTGGTCCATGTGAGATCATACACCTGACCAGCCTGAACACCAGACATGATTGGGCTGGGAGAGTTTGGGACAGATAAATAAGGTGCGGTTTCGAGGATCAAAATTGAATTCAGTACAGCATATGTCAAGAAGTTGGGGGATTTTATGTTGGGTATTCTTTTAATACTAGTGGTTAAATCTTTCATCTTTTGTTTTTTTGATTCCTTAAACCAAACCATATTAACTTCCTTTCTAATTTCAGTCTGAATTCACAAAGCCTCCATTGTGCTCTGGGTCTGGCTGACAGAATGTAGAACCAGAGAGTGTGTACATGTCTGTGTGTAACTGTACTCAGACGTTCAATCTGGCTTGTTTATGAACAATGACCTTTCTGGAGTGTGCTTCACACCATGTCCAGACCTTCCAGTGAATGGCCATCTATTTGTCTGTCCAATCTGGTAGAGGTTTTTTTGGGAATAATGATTGGAAATTCACAGCATGATTCATTGACACAGCAGGGTCATGCTGGAGACTAAAATAAACTCAGGTCTGACACTGCTTAGATATTCCAGAATAAAATAACACTCAAAGTCTTTCCCATAAGCACATTTTCCTCTGCATGTAGAAAGCAAGATGATGGTTACATTCAAAGAGTTTTGCAAGAGGTGAAGGTGGAGTCCCTCGCATAAATATACAGGTGGAGATGGAGCAAAATTCTAAAGGTTAGATCTGGATGATTGCATTGATTGTTGCTGTAGGAAAAACACTCACAAGTGAGGAATGGGGTCTGCATCATGAACTTCTAAAATCTGTGGGCAAATGTTGCAGATGTATGGTCCAAGCTGGATGAGTTCTAAGGCACTGGACTGCCAGCAAAATAAGAATGTTGAAAGGGGGTTGCTTTATTTTACAGTCTAAAATTACATTGCAACTGGGAGTGGAAATAAATATTTCTTTTTTTCTTAATAGTTAGTAACCACTGGAAAAAAAAAAGACAAATGAAACATAATTCTGATCAAACGATTTTGTAAAGATTAAAAGATTTTGCAGGTTTTCTTATTTGACCGATACGCACAAAACAGTGGCACAAGTATATGCAAAATATCATGAGTCAGCTCTTTCCTGTAACTCCTCTTATTTAACATCTTTATTTGAATCATTTGGCCGATATTTGTTTTACACATGGTTCCCCACAAGTTAACATGCCACTGACTTGTGAAGTATGTTTTAACCTAACAATTGATTAAAGTTTAAATGTTTCATTTCTGAATCACTAAATTGGCACCAAAATGATTTGTAATCGGTTTAAGAAGCTTGATGGCTGAATATTACAGTACATCAACAACACAACTTTATGATTTTTCCTACAATATAAGATGGAAGTGAACAGAAAACAGATGGATACTTTCTTTTTAAAATTGCTTTGTGCCACAGAAAATAACACACTTCACATTAGTGTTTGAAAATGTTCTATACTTTTTTTATCTGGCCATACATTTGAAATATATGCTATTATATATTTTTGAAACAGAAAATATATTTAGTTTCACTGTTGATGTAGCAAAATATATTTCAAAATGTATTTCAGGGCAAAAGCAAATGAACAAAAACATGTAACAGTAGCCTATTTTAAAGGAATAGTTCACCCAAAAACAAAAATTCTGTCATTATTTACTCACACTCAAGTAGCTCCAAGTCTGTATGAATTTCTTTGTTCTGTCGAACAGAAAGGAAAATATTTTGAAAAAAGTTCAGGCTGTTTTGGTCATCAATGAGTCTACAGTGACCCAAAATATTTTCAAAATATCTTCCTTTGTGTCCGGCAGAGTGAGTAAATTGTTTTCAATTATTTATATATATTTTTGTATTGTATTTTTTTTTTCAACTGTAAACCTGCCCACCCCTCCCCCCAAATGTGTTATATGTGCACACGTTTTAGACAACAAATAGTTTTTCTTCAAAAGTGACAAATATACAGCAAATAATATATAATATAAATATAATATATATATTTCTAAATATATTTTCCTGAATTTGGAATATATATATATATATATATATATATTCTTACCTAATTATATTTTAAAATATTCAAAAATATATACTTTAGCAAATATATATTATATTAAACAAATAGGACATTTTTTTATATTTTAAAATATATATGAACTATTATTGAATGATCTATTTATTGCAGAGCTGAATGAGTACAATGCCTGAACATTGTCTCTGTAGAGTTGCAGGGTCTGAAGTCTTGCTCTGACAAACCGCATGATGAGTCACAAAATTGTCAAGGATCCAGAATCCAATTAGCACATCACAGCAACATATTACTGCCTTTCCTATCAAATACAGCTTGTCCAAGTGACACCATCGGCACTGACATATCACCACACCCTGTTTGAGCTGCTTCTAAACACGCGTTTGATCTCCAGTCTCAACAAAACACGCTAAATGACACATTAAGGTCACTGACAGTTTAATGAGAGTTCGACACTCTTTTGTGGTGGCGTATCTGTCAAACTGTTTTGTCTTGGTAGACACAAACTGGCCACTAATGTCCGGACAAAGACCAGGTCTAGAGGTTCATTCATTTGCTGGAGTGTCATGTGAGGTCACAACCCCTAAATCATCAGGACTCCAAATCGTAACGGCATTATCTGGAATAGATTTACACTGAAATAAACTTCAGATGTGCACACCTCTCTTTGCTTCCATTCATCCTCTCTTAACCCGCTTGCAATTTCTTAACTGAGACATTCAGACGCGTTTCTGGATGGGTGCTTTTTTTCTGGATGGGCCCAGCGGAGGTATTGCTAATGTGAATTGGCTGAGCGGGCTAGCCAAAGTCCCTCATCCTGTGTTTTCATTCACTCTCTCTCTCTCTTTCTCTCTCTTCAGCCCCGGGAGTATGAGAGCTAAGCTAATTAGTGCACCGCTGGTCTTTCTTCTCCTGCTGAAGTACAGATATCTGAGATTTCATTTCTCATCTGGCTCATTTTGCGGCCATCGCAATCAGTTGGAACATTTAAACCACCCCGCCTGACAGCTCCCACTGTCACTGGGAAAAACAGTACTGGGAACACAACTTCTCTTGGATCCCTAACGCCAAATGCCCAGTCACGCTAACTTAAACCCCCCTCTGGATAACAAGCGCAGTTCCACAAACCTAATATGTAAACGTGAATCATGCATACTGGTAGCAGCATTGCTGTGCATGAATGCTTTTTCCCATAAACGCCATTTAGGCTATTTAAAATATAAAGGGAAGAACAAACATCTACAGATAAACAAGAATTGTACAAAATATTTGCTAAAGCTTGTCTGAATTGGTTCTGAATAATCAGACATGGCATTACCTATGGCAATATGCTGATCAAAATATATTTCAAACATATGTTGCAGAGATACATTTTTTAAAACCAAATCAAGTACCAAGAAAATACATGTTGGTGAAAAGCAATATCCATTATTTTGAATATACTTTAGACAATACATGTGTGCGCCAATGCTAACCTGATTTTACCAAGTGCAAAATTCTTTGTTGACCCTGGAACAACATTGTGACTAACCAATCAGATTTGAAGAAACAGATTACAGTTTGTGTGAAGTTTAGACTTACAATCAGTGTTTGGTACATCAGTGTCAGTCATCTATCATTACATCTGATTTTAGACTTTACTCATGGGTAAGGTTAGCTTTATGTATAGAGATATGGCCAAGACTATAGTTTTGCATTAAAACGTTGTTCCAAGGTCAACAAAATATGCTGACCTAGGGACACATCGAACTTAACAAAAATCAGGATGTGCGTATGGCCAAGCAGAACCTGATTTTGCTGAGTTCGAGGTCTTCCTAGCTCAACATCTCATCAACATTGTATTAAGCCAGTCAGTTTTGAAGGACCAGTTTATAGTTTTTGTGAAGTTTAGTGTTTGGTGCTTGTACATCAGTATCATTTATCTATCATTAAATCTGATTTTAGGCATTACTCATGGGTAAGGTTAGGTTTAGGTGTAGAGATATGGTCAAGACAAAATTTGGATGGAAAATGGAAAATGTTCCAGGGTCAACAAAATATGCTGATATTGTCATGACCCTGTCCTGACCATCTTGTCTGTGTTTAATGTTTCTTTGTGTGTGTTGTGTCTGAACACATGGCTGTGTCTTTGTTTGTGTTTGCCATGTGCTTTGCTACCCCTTGTCCTGCCTCCTTGTTTCCCATTGCCATGCCCTCTTGTTTAGGCCTCGTTTGTCTGAGTGTTCTTACAACATGCATGTAACTCTTCATTTCTAGCTTGTTTCCTATCCAAGAGCTTTAGTTTACTCCCTGGCCTGAGTGGTGTGTTTGTCCCCAGTCTCGTCTTGTCCTGCCCTGTTCAGCTCGCTGTGGAGTGGCTTCACCTTCTGTGCCTGGTAGACCACTGCTGCTACCACCAGTCACCATCTGCATAGCTCCTTCTCCTTTCTGGTTGACCATCTGGGGCTGGTCCCTATAGTCTCCCTTATCAGCCTGCCTGACTCCCCTTGTCTCCCTGCGTACTGTTTGGTCCGTTTTCTCGCCTCCTCACCTCCTCTTGTCTAGTCTGCCTATTGTCTAATAAACCTGTTAACACTCTCCCTGCCTTTGAGTCCTCCCTCCAGATCCGTGACAGATATAGGAACACGTTGAACTCCGCACGTTGAGCTTTTGGCGATAATAAGATAAATACGCTATGATGTGTTCTTGTTAGGATGTATGTGCAGGATAATATTTCTTCTGTGTCATTTAAAAAGATCATTAAACTGCAGGGAGTCAATATGGTTCAATCGCAATGCACTCGGTGTGTCAAAGTCACAGTTTAGCGCCACATGTAGCACATTATGGGGTCAGCGACTGAACTTTAGCAAACCCCACTGTCGGCCTCTTCTCTGATGACCTCACCGGACTTTTAATGAAATATACTGTACAGCAGTGCTCATTCACACACAAATACACTCACACACCGATCATAAGTCAGGATGACTTCATTTGTAAAGTTCACACTGATAAATTAAGCAGTACAGCAGTAAGTAGAAGCTTTTGGTTGTGGCGCTGAGACAGTAATGATGTCATTTTTGTACATTTTATTTAACGCTGATATTGAATGGCTGTGAATTGCAGGATGAAAATCGAATTTTCTGTCTTTAATAAACTGCTGTGGTTTTATCTCCACTGTGGTTAACTTGTTAATGTAGGGTGCAGTATTAAAGCATTAAAGCGAGAGATTTCTAAATTAGAGCCCAATTTAACACAAAACGTCTGGTGTTTACCCCATGGTGGGCTCACTCTAAAGTGGATCTGAAAGGCCGTTTTCTACCGATGTCTTAGAATTATGGTCATGTAAGTTAAATATAAACCCCCAAAGGCTAATGGAATCCTACTTTATTTCCATACTCAGGGTGAAAGCTGTTTTAGGCTGCCATTAATGCAGTCGTCTCCTCTGCTGGCAGGTGTCTCTTAATAGATGGGCTTTTCTTCTATTATACTGGAAACACATGTTTCATATCCATATTCTCCAATGGAGTTACGAAATATTCTGTGGTTCAGCAAAGCGGCCAAACATTCTGCAGCGAGAGTGACATGAGTGCTTTGTCTACATGCAGGAACCTCAAAGACACAAACAGAGGAGAAGAGGAAAAAAGAAGTTGAAGAAGTAAAGGGATAAGAGGAGAGATGAGAAGATAATGAAGAACAGAAAAGGTGGATGGAGCTCTGAAGAAAAAGAGTGAGAGTGTAGAGTAAAAACCTTGGTTATTTTATCCAGCCATCTTGGTAAAGGCCAGTCTGGAGTCAGTAATTGGATTCATATTTCAGGACGTGCGATGGGGTGATACTGATCTACAAGAAGCCCCCCCTGCCAATGCCGCAAATCAACACACGTGAAATGCTGGAGTCTCTGTAAAAATAAACACATTTGACTTGCTGTCCGTGATGAAGGGGCTCCATTCAAGATCTAACATTTTTAATATGAATTCTTTGTGAACCATGTTCGCTAACCATTTTGTGTTTTGCTAACCACGCCCTTTCTTCAAAAACCTCCAGAAAATGTCAACGAACTCATGAAACATGAATAGCGAACATGAAAAACAGAGAGCGTATCTGATAAAAATCAGTTTAATGTGAGCGGTCTCTTTATTTTCGTTTAGCCTGAGGCTTTTCTGCTGTTGTACAGTCATCTACCTCAATCAGAGCCCTGTCCACACAAACACACACACACAGGGCCTAGCAGCATAGACACACACATGCCTCTGCCCTTGCAAAATAAGAGCTAGAAACAGAATCAAATCCAGATGATGGGTGAGGAGAGAGATAGATGAAGGATTTAAGGTCAAATCTGATGGAACTAGACATGCAGTTTTAAGAAGTCGAGGGATGTGTTTGCCACTATATAGTATTTTGAGATTATGTAATCACAAACATGTCGTGAGATTTTTTTTTAAGTGATAAAAATGACTTCAAATAGACATAAAACAATCAATTACTCAACATAATATAAAATAGTTTGAATATATATTAAAGAAGCCCATTTTTGCTACACAAGAAAAAAGCATGCTGTGATTAATCATAATTATGAGAAGTATTATGTCTTATTCTGAGATAAAAAAAAGTTTCAATTATGATATACAATTATGACATAAAGCGTCATATTTATGACATTTAAAGTATATTTGATGTCATAATTTTTTAAAGGGTTAGTTCACTCAAAATGAAAATTTGTCATTAATAACTCATCCTCATGTTGTTCCAAACCCACAGGACCTTCGTTCATCGTTAGAACACAAATTAAGATATTTTGATGATATCAGAGAGTCATTAGACCCTCCATAGACAGCAACACAACTGAAATAATCCCAGATCCAGAAACAGTCCATGTGACATCAATGGCTCAACTTCGCTTTTGCAATACTTTTTTTGTGTGCAAAAACCCCCAAAATAACATCATTTACTCTATCCATTCTTCATCCGTGATCCATACTCTCTAAAACGGTAAATTATATTATTTTTGTTTTCATGAGCCACTGGTGTCACATAGACTGTTTTACTGGTGTTTCTACCACGCTTCTTGATCTGGGATCATTTCAGTTTTATTGTCTATGGAGGGACAGACGGCTCTCTGATATCATCAAAAATATCTTAACTTTTGGTTCCGAAGATGAACGAAGGTCTTATGGGTTTGGAACAACATGAGGGGGAGTAATTAATGACAATTTTAGGGTGAACTAACCCTTTAAAAATATTGGAAATGTATCAAAAGACCTGGAAACTAAAATATTTTTCAGTAATTTTCCCTGGCCTATACATTAGTGCAAGCTCTAGCAAGTGTGCAAAGAGCAAACAAAACAAAAAGTATGCAGTGCTCTTCTTGTAATTGGTGTCAATGCTAAAACCTTTTACTTTAAAAATACAAAAAGAGATAGAAATGTACTCAAAGGTCAAATTTCATTGAAACAATTTCATTTGTTAATTTAATAATAATAATAATAAAAAATGACTTAATTTGATATGATATCACCACCTGGTGCCATCAACATTAATAATAATGTCAAAATGGTAAAATCCCATTAGCCTTCACGTAAAAACTCTTGATTGAATTCAAAGCTTCAACATTTTGTTCGCCTGAAAATCAGCATTTTTCCAGAATGATGTATGCGCATACACTCTTCTACTCACTTGTGCTTTGTTTATTCAGGGCAGCCACAGTTAAAACACTCATTACAGCGTCTTGTCATCACATACGTTTGACGTGTTTGATTTACCGCTGTCAATGTGCAGTTCCAGTCTATAATATAAAGCAGAAGATTAAATGACCGCATATTTTCTTTTCAGTGGCCGGGAATATAATGTCTTACCCTCTGAATGACCTTTGTGTTGTCTGACTGAGAAAAGACAAGCCTTAAGGTGGTCTCTTTGAGAAGATGGGTGTTGGCATGCCTATCAGCAGCTGGTGTTAGCAGGAACAGATATGGGACACAACAACACGCTGCAGAGATGTACAGATATTCAGCCAAACACACACACACACACACACACACCTTTGTAAAAAAGCAGAGATGATGATCCGTGTCCTCTGTGTAACCCGGTCACTGCTGGAGATCCCCCATCAGGCTGGAGGCTGTTTTGCTCTCCACTGCTGTTTAACACACTGTCTGTATCAGCCTGCTTTGCTTTTATCTCCACACACTCATTACATCATCCACTTCGCTCACAGTGAGTGTGTTTCTGTTTTTTCAGTCTCGCTTTATTTTAGATCTGGCTTGTTTTACTCGGTCACACACACCCCTCGCCATCTGACTGTAATAACAATGACTTTGTCAATAAAATACTCTCTCTTTCTCTCTGTGGACCTGAGAACATCTTTGCGGTTATCTCTCTCTCTCTCTCTCTCCTGCCTGAGGCTGCACACAGTGCACTCTGATGTAGTTGTCCAAGCAGCGATGTGAGAAGTTGCATCAGTGTGCC
Organism: Enteromius paludinosus; assembly: GCA_032361165.1. Lineage (NCBI taxonomy): Eukaryota > Metazoa > Chordata > Actinopteri > Cypriniformes > Cyprinidae > Enteromius > Enteromius paludinosus. The sequence goes on from JAUMHQ010000059.1 coordinate 7,792,095, forward strand.
ACAAGATATGAATCACACTATTTTACACTGTGCTGCTATTTAGAAGAACGCCACTACATCCGTTAGCACTGTCACTGGGGTTAAATGTCATTGACCTTAAAAGGTTAATTGACCCCAAAATGAAAATGACCTGTCTTTTACTTAGCAACAAAGCATCATAGGTGTACAGTAGGTGACTTTCTTCTTTCAGTTGAATCCAATCAGAGTTAGATTAAAAATTGCCCTGTCACTTCTAAGCTTTATCACTGCATATGCGGGTGGTACCCTTTAACAGTCTAAACCATGTTAAATAAAGTGTACACAAACGTAATGAAACATTCCTCACTTGACTCTGGGGGGTGAATTAAGGCCTTCTGTAGCGAATCCATGCATTTTTGTAAGATAAATATCCATATTTCAAAAGTAATGAACACTTCTCTCGTACTTCTGCTGACTGAGGTAAAGGGAAAACATTCTGGCAAACGACGTTAGGCGTATGCATCACGCGCGAGCCTCTGGGAAATGCAGGAGCAAAGGAAACAACGTTCCTTTACTTTGGCAAAGAAAACCAGTCTCTTCTTGGCTTATATCAAAATCCTCCAACGTTTTTCTTTGCAAATTCTAGGTTTGTGCTTTAATTCACGACTGGCATTTTGTTTTGTTCTCTCTCCTTGCTCGTCACTAATCACGCAACGCAATATGTTTTACATCATCTTCTGGGACTGCTTCTGCGTGCCACCCTCTGAAAAAAAAAAAACATATGCTAGTTAGGTATGTTTTGAAACTGGGATGCTGGTTTGCCAGCACGTGACCAGCATAAACCAGCATAAACCAGCATCCCAGCTTCAAAACATACCATTTTTTTTTTCAACAGGGACGGTCAGTGGCTTTCAGTAAACTATGAGAATTAATGAACAATGATTTTTTTGTTTTTTTGTACTTATATGCTATGCAGGAATGGTGGATACTTGTGAGACATAAAAATGACATCCTGAATAATTATATGTAGTGCTTACCACAAAAACACACATCCTCGAATCAGTTTTACCTCACACTATGTTGTTTGCTCTCTGAGTTCAGTTTAGGACAGCAGCAGATAAATAGCCATGGTAACTCGTTAACAGAGAAATGGCAGAACACATGCTGGTGCCAGTGTGAGCTCATAACTGTCAAGAGTATATACTGCTTTTAATGAAGACCGTTAATGAAGCATGCGTGTTATACAATGAACAAACATGCCTCTAACTATATTTTTGCAAACCTGTATACATAGAATTTAGTCCAGTTTCCAGTTTACACTATTGTGGCAAAAAAAAACCCTAACAAGTTTTATTACTTTGTACACAATATTTGATTAATAAAGAGTTATATTTGCATGGTTCCTTGCACAATGCTCTGTTATGGCCTCAAAACATTTTCAACACAGTGCTTGATCTGCAAACTGATTCACTGTCATATTTGTGTCACATAACCAGATCCATATGTATGGTTTTTCTGACGTAACAGACTTGCTCTGTGGCTCACCCGGTACAGCGGTGCACTTGTGATGTGGACGACTCGGGTATGACTTCTGTGAAACACGTGTCATAAAAAAAAAAAAAGTTCAAAGCAAGATTTCGACACACGTTCATTAGAGTACAATGACGCATGTGTGTGCATTTCTCTGCTTGCAAACAAGCTAGGGCGCATCTCTACGCCATAATAATTTCAGTTACTGCATCATCAGCGACGCATGCATGCTTCTTGAAGTCATTAAAAGTATTTTATCACATGATGACTACTACTGTACATGATGTCCTCACTACCTTTCTGGGTCTTGAACATGTCAGCTGTGTAGCAGTCTATGCAACACAACTGGATTTTCATTTAAAAATATCTTTTTTTTTTTCTCGAAGAAGAAAGAAGGTTTATGATTTTGAAGGACATAAGGATCATTTTCTTTTTTGGGTAAACTACTACCTTCCTGTAAGGAATGGATTAGTTCAGGTGGTATGTTATGTTTCAGTGGAATTTCATTTAAATGTTTTAGCATCATGCATTGAACATTCCAATTTGATTTTTTTTCTTCCAATTATCATATTAATATGTGGCTCCAAACTCAATTATTTATATTTTTCTTCCGTGGAACAAATTTTATTTTGATTATTTTCTGTTTAGACCATTAATGTCAATGGGTTCCAATGTTATTTTGGACACCATAGACTTTCCTTATATGGACAGAACTGTTCAGAATACCACAGAAACAGACAGAGCTTTACATACTGTAGGTTTAAAATGACATAAGGGTGAGTAAATGACGATACAGGTGTTTTCAGCTCAACTACTAACTACTAACTAATTCCATACAGAAAACACAGCACGTCAATGTGAGGTCTTTATAAGTTCTTACTCAGCAAAGACTGAAAGAACTTGAGGCTAGTTCTATACCAAGTGCACTCTAATGGCTGATTTTTTAAGCTCACCGGGTGCTTTCATCGCTCATCAGAAACCCCCTGTTCTCTCTGTTCTCCCCAAGGGTTCTCTCAGATGAGGAACGTACAGCATCACTGGTTTTCATCTCCCCTCAATCCCTCAACAACTACTAGTTGTGCTCTGTTTGGTGCAGATGTTATGGGGGAAACACATTCTGAGAGCTTATATCCTGTTTGCATGTTTTCAATTACCAAATAAATAAATATATTTTTTGCACATGTCGCAGGCACAATGGACCAAGATTCATGTTGGAATCTGTCCGATCTGATTGTCTCCCAAACAGATTGTCTCCGTTGGTTTCGGGGCCTGACTACAAGCCTGCGATTGTAAGCCCTTGAAAACTAGCCCTATAAACAATGTCTGACTTCTTATGATTTTGACAGCAACTATGTAACAAGTATTGTTCACATTAGGTCAGCTAATGCTATTTTACTTACAAAGGTCAGGAAAATATTGAGTTGGCCTAGTCTTTCATTTGCAAGATGAATTATATAATATTAGATTGGCGATTAGTCCAACCTAATTACTTTAAATGCATTTTAAAATATATTTATTTTGGATTCATAGTCTTTAAATGACTTAAATTCTGCTTTAAAAAGTCTTCTTTCTCTTTATCACTTTCATGTAAAGCCTGGTTCACTATGGCTAAATTTTCCATAGTCTTTGCTAGATTTTGAATGCTCGATGCACAGTCCATTTAAAAGCAGAGATACATAGGTCTAAGGAAAAGAAAAGACAGACAGGGAGAAATATAAAAGAATGGAAAGCTGATGTGTAAATCATTGTCTACAGCGCTGGTGTGGTTTATCCCCGTCTCTGTGCAGCGTGAAGGGGTTTATATCCAGACTAGCCATACTGAGTCAAATTAATTTTTAAAAGACACTGGGCAAATGGAAAATGAGAGGAAAGAGAGAATGCACGTGAATGCCACTTTTAGCTTGTTAATTAAGACATCAACACCCTCTCAAAAAACACTCTTAAGAATTTATTCTCCCTACCTTCACTTTCTTTCACCAAAGTTTGACCCTCGAGTTTCAAGACACTTAATAACAGAAAAATCCTTGTCGAAGGCAGTGACATGACATCATAGTCACATTGACGTCAAATAAGTCTAATGTGTCCAAATGCACTATTGAGAAACTAACAGAGGCATCCAGTCAAGCAGAAAAGAGAGTTTAGAAACAGATTACTCACACTAGGGAGTGACAGCGTGCACAAGGTGCTGGCTGCAGACGCCTGTCCTGTTTCCCATCACTTTTTCCATGATGATTTTCAATGACCTGGTCACTGTCCATCACTTCTTAATAGAAACAATAGAAGGCCTTTTTATGCCTCTGCACACTGACAATTCAGCTCACGGCTGTGCGTTCATGAGGTTTACTTTACAGCTCAAATGGAGCGAAACCACTTTGCCTCTGCTTTTGTGATTTGATATACATTCATAGATCACATATCTCCATATATTTTGACGCGCAGACCCATCCATACAAATGCAAAGCGACTTGACTCCAATAAAACACATGCTCTAAATTCTGTAATCAAATTCATTTTCGGATGATCTTCAGAAAAGACATGTGTAAACTCACGGTTAAGGTTTTGCGGTCGGCGTAAGGTTTGCTGTGCTTCCTCCATCTAAACCTTCTTTTCATCCTCCATCCTTTCATTTCCATGTGACAAGCCATTAATCATACAGATGAAGAGAAAATAATTACAGCCGTGGTTAAAAGGATCAGATTTCTTCAAGTGATGTGGTTCGGAACCCAGAGAAATACATATTTTACATCTACAGAAACACTGATTCATGGTTTCGACATTGTAAAAGCAAATCAAGCATAGGCTCAAATGCTTTTAGCTTTCGTAATGGTCACAGTGGCCAAGCCTAGTGATAAACGGCCATGACAAGTGTTTTAAGTGGTCGAACTTATGATTTCAGGGGGCTTGTCGCAAAACGCCACAAAAATGTGCTGACATCATAGACCTTAATTTTCATCTGCTTTAATCCATCCTGAAGTTTATCTGAGTAAAAATCCCATGTTGGCTTGGAGAGGTGCCTGCAATGGCACAAGACCGTCTACCTTTCATGATGTCACCGCCGATTTGACCCCTGATGTCATGCCTAAGATGGTTCAGACACTTAAAGAGTCATCAGTCAGCCGGGCTCAGCCACACAGACGGACGGGGAGACAGAGGAATGAAATAGTGTGGAAGAGAAAAAGAATATTTTCCATTTGAATTAATGGAAATGTATGAATGCGACTGTATTCCATGCAAACCTGAGGCAGTAGGAAAGGAAGGTCACTTTCTGTGTCAGACATTCTTGGAAGGCGCTGGAAACCTCTGCGGCCTGGGGAGAGGTTTATGGAAGGGTTGTGAAATATGGCAGCGGAGGTCACAAAAAGGGTGACAACTCGGGTCATCAGAATTACACCGAGCCCCTGAAGTGCTGGATTACCCAGCAGCCTCTCTTCCTCTTTTTTACCTTTAATTACACTCTCCCGCAGGGTCTTCGGGGGAGATTTGTAACGTGGAGGCACCTGCGTCAGAGAAGAGTGTGAACAAACGAATAAGGTCAAACAGAGTTGGCAATTCCTTGATGACTCCCACACTTTCGAATCTCTTAATTGCGCTCAGTATACACATCTATGCACCTCCTCAACGGCCCCTGCGAAAATAAACACACACACACGCTAACTCTAGCACATCTGTTGCAGGAAATCTGTGAGTTTAACCTTACAAGCAGCCTGGGATTAACTAAACCCAGAGCTAACCCCCACCTGGGACAGATAAATCCTCTTCTCACCTCTGCTAGAGAGCGATGAGCTACCTACACATCCTCCATGTGCCTCCCCCCGCACTTAAAAACCTACAGCTGATCCTGATTCAACAAGAGAGGGGTTAAAAGTTTAGCCCCAGAGGGTTTTAAGGGCTCAGGGCATCGGCCTTTCCCAGTGTTCTGTCTGCAATCCCAGCCTTGTGTATTAAAAGTGTTTCAACTCAAATAAACAGGTTAGTTAGCTATGCTATACTTAGGGCAACATGACTTTTGCCCAGATTTTTGCAATGACTTAAAATATGGAAGAGTTGTCAGAGCTAGTTTGCAGATTTTGGTCAAGATTTACTCCAGATTTTGCAGGAGTAATGCAAAGTTTATGATGGGCACAGACTCTTAAAGAATGTTTTTCTAGCTTCAGAATGATTCCATCCAGTCAGAGGATATCATTTATGACCCCAGACTACAAAACCAGTCATAAGTGACAGTTTTTCTTTAAATTGAGATTTATACAAATCTGAATAAATAAGCATTCCACTGATGTATGGTTTGTTAGGATAGTATAATATTTGGCTAAACTATTATATATTTAACAATGTATAATAGTAATCAAAAACTAAGTTTTGATACATTTACATTAGGACATTTATAAAACATCTTCATGGAACATGATCTTTACTTAATATCCTGGTTTTTGGCATAAAAGAAAAATGTATAATTTTGAGTCATACAAAACATTTTTGGCTATTGCTACAAATATACTCACGCTATATGACCAGGGTCACATTTGTTTTTGCTTTTTTGCCAATTTTACATTTTGTTGTGTTCACAATGACTTGAAAGTCTTGTAGTATGTGATATACACACTACATGATGACTATATGATGTCCTGATTTTCATCAAGTGCCAAGTGAAAAAAAAAAAATATATATATTTTGTTTATTTCAGACTTAAGTCAACAAAGGCTGAGATGCTAAGAAAGCACAAAATAATTTAATTACTGTCAAATTTAATCTTGAAAAAAATCTCAAAAATAATACGCATTTTTCATACCGTACATTATAATAATGAAGGATTACAACTTTTCAATTTATTATCAGTATTATCAAAATGGTATAGAATGATAATACTGCTGATTTATTACTTATTGAACATAATAATAAAATTCTCAGTATCATCACTTTGATTTGAAGATTATTGCAACCATACAAGTATACCATTTATTGCATTGAAATAAAATGCAGAAAGTGACCAGTATGTACATTTAATATGGTGAGAAGAAATTTGTGAAGGTTTGTATGTTTGATAAAGAGAATACATAAGACAGAGCAACTGCTGAAAGCCAGTGTGGCAAAGCCCCAGCTACTGTTGCTCAATTCACCTCACATCAATCTTTGACTGCAATGACTACACAATATCAGCTGCGCCTGGGAAAAGGAAAGTGCAGAAGAACGCTTACATAAAACATTTTATGATCGTGTCGCATTTACAGCTCTACAATTTATGACAGAAACTAAAATGAGTTTAGAAACATGATAACACTAAACAGCGAAGCAGGTCATACTATTAAATCTTTGGCATCTCATTCTTCGCCGAAACGTCTCAGGAGAGAAAGTGAAATGTGTCGACCCAAAATTGTGTGTTTCATTAAAGCAGCTAAAGTGCAACAAACTCCTTTTGAACTCTTCAGCTAAAACTGCACCAATCCAGAAGCAAGAGAGCATTTATGTAACTCTCTCAACTTTGACCTCTGATGACCTTTTGTCATCTTTGTGACACGTCACTTAGGAGCTTCTAGAAAAGTTTATTTTGCTGCCCCCATTTTAACCTTTCCTCCTCTGCCCTCTCACTCTCCCTTTCACTTGTTTTCTTCTTCTCTGCTTGTCCGTGACCAAACGTTCTCCCTCCATTATTTACTTTTCCTTTTGTTTCTGTTTTCTACACGACAACAATCACAATGTTCGATTCTGGTGAGTGCATGATGTTGTACCGGGTCCAGACCGCAAATGTGGTCTGGATGAGCGTGTATGTGTGTGAGGATTGTGCCCTGTGACCCTCCTCATCCCCAAACAAAGACACTAATTCAACCATGAATCATAATGGAGTCCAGTTGTGGCTTGTCGCTTGTTTGTTTCTTCCCCTGAAAGATTAACCCGCGCACGTCCCAAAGGATCATATCTTGTTCACTCATTCGCTTTTTCTTCTGTCTTATTTTTATATTTTATCACAGCACATGCAGGGGTTAGTGAAAGGATGAAGAGATAGAGACTGTAAATGCGACTGCCTTGGCAGGAAAACGCAGATAACAGCACGGTAATCAGATAACCGGGAACTGTGATAAGAACTGTTTATTTCAGTCTATCATATCGCGTTTCCACCTTCCATATTTTGACAACACTGGTTCTGGTGCTGTACATATGTTTGGGTGCAATCTACTTCTTTTTTCCCCACACTTTTTCCTTTCCTGTAAGTCAGTAGGTCAACAATAATCTGTTACCACATAATGTGGAAAATATTCAGTATAAACATTAACCAATCAACTGTATTTAAGGAAAAAATCACATTCATCATATCACATTCAGGGTCATTCATCATATAATCAAGCTGAAGCCATTTTGCTTTTTATGCTTTTTCTAGTCATCTAAACAAAATACATAAATAAATAAAACCCCCAAATTTATAATAAATGTAATAGAAATTTCATAAACACAATTACTTAAAATCACCCCCCCCCCATACACACAGCTGAATTTTCAGCATCATTACTCATGATCTCCCAAAATTCATTCGAATATGCTATTTAGGTGCACAAAACATTTGTTATTACTACTGTTATTATTATTATTACTATCATAAATGTTGAAAAGAGTCATGCTGCTTAATTTTTTTGTGGAAACGGTGAGACTTTTTCCAGAATTCTTTGCAAAGTTCAAAAGAAAGAATTTTTAAAGGAGAATTTTTTTTAACGAATCCTTGCTTCATAAAAGTATTGATTTATTTCTTTTTTAATAAATAAATAGGTAAGTAAATAAGTACATAAATATTTTTATAAAAAATAAATATTACTGCACCCCAACTTTTGAACTTATAAACATACAGCCAATAAACCTTTTCTCAGGGTGTGTATTAAAGGTGCTCTATGCGATGTTGCAGGAGTTTTAGCTCGATTTCATTTTTATCTCAAACCGTATGCATCACCCCTTGATCGTCTTGCTGTCTGCCCTCTGAATACATTGGGAAAAATCCTGGTCTCGAAAAACATTACAGAGGCTGCAATACCGAAACAAACACTATGGGCACCACAACAAAAACAAACAATCAGCAAGAAGTGGTGGTGTTTAATGCGTGTTAAACCCCACCTCTTTTTGCCGGTTGGTAGGCCGAAGTTTGTTTGCGCGCGTTAAACCCCACCTCTTCTTGCCGACTGGTTGGCCGAAGTTTGTTTTTGCTTTGGTGCACATCCTGTGCCCATAGTGTTTGCAAGATTGCATAGAGCACCTTTAATGGCAGTAATAATACTTTAAAAGATGCATGTTTATGTTCTTGATGGGTAGTAAGTGAATGTCATGACATTTCTATATTTGGACATGTTGAATGTTTTGTCTCATGTCTCAGCAGTCAGTAACGTCTGTCTCATTTTATGTAGATGTTTGCATGTCTGTCTGGATGTGTAGTTTCAGCCACTGAATCCTACTCTACTATGATGAATTTGATGTAGGACAGGCATCGGAAAGACAGACCACACACCCTTTCTGCCCACGCAGGTGCCAAAACGTGATAGGAATCAACTGAATCTACTGATAATGAATCACAGGTGCTGTGAAGGCAAAGGAAATAGGTCAAGAAAAGCATTTTTATGTTGACTCCTCATATGTGACCACAGATGCCAACAACAATATGACCAGCCAGTCAGTCAGTCAACAATATTCTCAAAAGCACAAGACACTTTTGTCAATAGAAGTTTTTCGATCCACCTCTAAACTGATTATAAAACCAATATCATTTATTCATTTAACATCTGGTTTAGATATAATTGTTTTTGCTTTGTATCACTATAGAAGATCTCTGGGTCTGAACAGAAACCACATATAGTCCAAAAGGCTTTAACAACATTAGATGTGCAGTACGACTAAATGCATACTGTAGGTGTACAATGAACACCTTTTTCTTTAATTACACCATCCTCCATATAAATATTGTTATTGTCAGTGGATATCTTCCTTTTAATGGGACCTAGCTATTATAAAGTCAAAAAAACAAACGTTTTCTTCCTTGATTTTTTCTATGTCTATGTTTCTATGTATATATATATATATAATTTATTTACCTCTTTGATCACAGAACATTGAAATACATTTATATATATATCATGCTCTCCGCAATTAATGACTTAAAAACCACACAGATCCTTCCTTGATTCTTTGCCATATCGTTTAAAATCTGATATTGCCATATTCTGACAAAACGCTCTAATTGGTCTATTAGATTTTTTATTATCTCAGTCTGCTCTGACACTCTGACACAGCCAAAATCTGGAAGCTTGTCTTTCACTGTGCGCACTGGAATGTCTTTTAGAGTTATGGAAAAGTGCTGATAAAGAAAACAATTTGGGTCGCATTTCATTGCTCTAGGACCAATATAGCAAGGGATTTGAGACCACAGCGGTTTTTGGAGCACAGCGGTTCTTCCTAAGCCAATAAAACAACATTATCTACAACAAGCCCAACACATATTTAAGTAATGTAGACTTATTAGATTTGACTCTTCATTCAAACTCGGCTATAATATCCCCCTGAACTATACCCAGAACTGTCATTTAAGCCAAAACTCAAAATAAAGGTGATTGGTGGAAATGGCATGCCAAAGCGAATTCAACAGATGGAAAATGTGGCTGTGGTGTCAAAGAGGGAAGGTTGTGCTGAGGTGAAGCTGATTATAGCCCCTCACTGTGGTGAGATTAGACTGAGCTTCAGAGAACTGCAACAATCTCCCTCCCGCAGCATCTCAATTTAGCCACAGACCTCATCTCTTTGCTTCTTTTTTTCATTCCTTACCTTTTCTTTCCATTCCAAGACAAACACTCGCAAGCCCACCAACCCACGAACGCACACGCTCACTCGTGCACACACAGTTTACAACTGAGAGCTGTCCAAGGTGCTGATCTACCCCAACGTGCCATTCAACAACTTACACTGTCTTTAATGGATTGTAATAAACAAAAGTAGCAGGTTAGTCATTTTTTTAAAGCTGAACTTTCTTTTTAGGATTTCTCTTACTGTCGTTAAAGTGTAGGATCATAATATCGTCAGCAGCCATTCACCATCTTAATGACAGCCCGATTACCCCAAAGGGAAGTTTTCATTTTCGCTTGGCCAAAGTTTGAAGGATGTGTGTTGTGACTGTTCCAGCTGTGGCACACATCTCGGCGCACAGTGGGTGTAATATGGCTACTTTACTTTTAATGTTCCCTCGCCCCATTGAGTGAGAGTGTGAATCACGACACCGGCACGTCAACCCACTCCCTTCCTCATCCACCTTGAAAAATGATCCCCCCAAACTTTTCTTTTTTCCCCTCCAATCTGTTTTCACAGCTGTCTGAAATGTGTGTACTCTGCTGACTCTGCCGTTGCTTTCAAAAAGAAAGAGAGCAGGAGAGAGAAACAGAGAATGGGGGCAAAAAAGAGAGGAAAAATGTGTTTGACAATTATTCCTTTGTTAACGCTGAGGCCCTGCTCTTATTTCACAATAACAGTGCAGTGATGGAGAGCGACTGTGTACATGAGTGTGTGTGTGAGAGCTCAGCTGGAGCAGAATGCAGAAAAGTGCTCAGGTCGAGTTGAGGTGGGCCAGCGCAATACAAATACGTCGACTGAAATAATCAATCACCTCAGAACTTTGATTAATGAGAGCTTGTGTTTATGTGTGTTTTTTGGTGAGTATGTATGGCTGCATGAAAGAGTGTGAAAAAAGGAGCAAGTTTATGTTGGGTCAAAATGATACATACTTAATGAGTGAGAGTCAAAATGGCACACATTTTTGAAAAGGAGTCAAATATGTGTGTGATCCTACTGCTCTGCCGTTCAGAAGATTGAGGTCAGTACAGTTTTTTTTAAATATTACTTTTACTCAGCAAGGACATATTAAATTGGTCGTCTGATTCTAAAGACTTTTAAATTGTCATCAAAAACTACTGCTTTTGAAATCTATTAAAAACATTTGTAAATGTTTTTTTTTAGGAACAAAGATCATTTTGCAATGTTTTACCTGAACTTAAACAGGCTTGAACCTATACAATTTTTTTGGATTAATAAGGAGGTGACATGTGGCCAGGTATGGTTTCCCATACTAGGAATTTGTGCTCTGCATTTAACCCATCCAAGTGCAGACACACAGTAGTGAGAAGTTAACAACACACACACCATGAACACACACCCAGAGCAGTGTGCAGCCAGTGCTGCGCCGCCCGGGGAGCAGTTAGGGGAACAGTGCCTTGTTCAAGGGTCTCACCTCAGTCATGGTATTAAAGGTGGAGAGAGCCCTGGTTCGAACCCATAACCTTTGGGTTACAGGTCCAACTCTCTATCCGTTAGGCTACGACTGGCCCCTGGCCCCTTAACTATAGCCTTGATGAGCAGAAGATAATTCTTCTTCAAAATAAAAAATAAAAATGTATATTATATTTATATATCTCAAACCCCAAACCTTGGTCATTACATACGGCACACTACACACTATGGTAACATAATACAGAGTAATTACCTAATTAGTTACTTAGTAGTAACGGTCGTACCTACATAAAACAAAATATTCTTACCATGTAACAAAGTTATGGAACAGCATGTTCTTACAGTTTGTAATTATGTAAAAGTAATAGGCAGCTATATGTCTGTTACACAGCTACAATATTTATATACTTAAGTACACTTGTAGCTTATGCCTGTGTAATATTCTGTAATTGTAATACAATTAGAAAGGTACAACATGTATTTAAGCTTTAAGTGTACTGGTGGCTTAAATCAAACTAAGGTCCAGCTGGATAAACTGTACAGTGTAGACACACATGAAGTACCCTTAAGTACAATCTTGATACACTTTATTTTAAGTAGCTCATGTCTGTGTACTTACATTTATAATTATGTTGCATAAAATCTGACAATATTTTCATTAAATAAGTAGCTGCGTAACAAACATTGTCTGTTACAAACATGAACAGTATCTGCCTATTACATGTAAACACTTACAAACTGTAAGTACACAATGTTCCATAACTTACATGGTAAGTACATTTAGTTTTATGTAAGTACAACAGCTACTGTTAAGTACTAACTAGGTTATTATGGACATCTTAAACAAAAACCATTTTTCATTTGCTATATATAATTAATTCAGAACTGAAAAATATTACGAATCAACATGTCTAGTGACGCACCATATACCAAGCTATATTGTGACACTAAGAATGCTCATTTCTTTTTTTTTTACTTGTGAAAATTGCTTGCTATCATCCGGCATTCAAACTTAGTCTTCAATACTTTAATGTAATCATATCGTAAGCCACAAGTGACAAGCAAATCTTGAAATTAACATCCATTTGTGTATATATGGTACATTATAATGTGTAAGTTGTAATGGCTTAATTCACTTTAGGGTCATTTACAACAAAAAACAATGTTGTTTGTAAATATCTTTTAACTTGTTTAGTTCCATCTCCATTAATGTTCATAGTTATCAAAACATACTATCTTAAAATGCAACCTAAACAGGAAGCTCAATAGGATTCAAAAGAAGTGTGTATGAGGTTGTTTCAGTTAGTGATGTTCTCAATGACCTCTAAGTATGTGCTTCGTCTCTCTTGTTACTCTTTATGGGTCTGGGTGGTCCAGCGGATCCATGAGCTTCCCCTAGTTATGCCCTTCTGCCTATTGCTGAAGAAACCTCAATAATCACCATCATTTGTGTAAGCTATTACTTCTGAATGACCACATCCATCCATCACCACCTCTCAGCTCAGATATGCGTCTCCAACCCACTTTAGCCAGCGTGAGTCAACATGACCACCTCCAGATATACTACAACCTGGCACCACAAGAGAATCAGCCCGTCCCACACAACAATGCATTCAAGCCAACATACAGAGTCTTTGGACAGACGCCTCATACTTCTCTATGGACAATAACGGCCACAGAGGAGCAGCAGAGCCATCAGCCCACCGTCATGGCAGTGAAAAGTGTGTGTATGTTAGTAGACGGGTCCGTCACTCACCCGTACCTGACCAGGCCGGGAGGTGAGTCATAATGTCTAGCTCTGGCTGTTCCCTGTGAGAACTGCAATTGTCCTGCACTCACACACACACATACACACAGCTGCCATGTTTACTTTTTCTTTCCCAGTAAAATAATCAGAAAGCTCCAGAGTGGTGGCGGCTGCGAGAAGGAGGAGAGAAAACTGTGAAATGACTGCAGGCGCACACACACACACACATACATACATTCATGCATGTTCACTGGCCAACTTCTGAGACCTGGGACTCATTCAAGGTAACTATTGTCCTCCTTCCAGGAAGCTCTTTTCTTCTCACTCGTGTTATTTTTACGAGCTTGTGTTTTCAACGCACAGGGCAAAACCGCAACATAGCAAGGCTACTACATCATACCGCCAGAGCAGAGGTTTGAAATTAGACCCAGGGTTCAGACGGCAGGCAGGGCGATGCCACCAGAAACCATTTAAAGTTCAAACAATGGCCCTGAACTTCATGTGAATAACAATGCAGCGAAGGACAAGTGGCTGTTTGAGGAAGCCAGAGAAAACACAGAGGCACAAGCATGCATGCCAGGACTTAAATCTCCCACTCCACCCCTGTTTAATGCCTGTTCGTGGATGTACTGTACATGATTTTAATGAGGCTGCTTTGAATAAACTTGGGCAAAAACAAATTTGGCCATTAACACCTTATAAACACCAGTCATTTTCCTTGTAAAGCTTTTGAAAGGGAGGGGAATATCTGCAGACAGAAGGGAATATTACAACATACAATAATGTGGGAATATAAGAAGAATGCTGTAAAACGGACTGCAGGAAATGCTGAAGCACCAGCTAAATATTACTGCTAGCAGTCAAGCGATATGTTTTGGTATATAGGCGTTTGTTTTTACAACTTTTATGTTGCGGGGATGATTCTAACTTACCAAATTTTTTTTAGTTTTGATGTAGGTAGTCACAATAAAACTGACCTGGAAACTATTTTTGCTACATTTACATGGCATTTATATATACAGTAGATTGTATTGCTTTTAGTCTTGTCACAGACCCAGACTTCCATCCATCCACCCATCTTCCATGCCACTTATCCTATATGAGCTTGCAATTTGAGCTGAGTCCAGGAAAACAGCCTAGACTAGTGGCCACAGAGATGGCATGACTACATAAAAATATTAATCACTACATGTTTATAACCGAAATCTAACAAAATTGTGAAATCAAATCAGTGCTTATTAAATATTGTGATTCATATAAATTTGTACAAAAAATATGACATTGTGGCATTATTTCCATCACACTGAAAAAAAGGTAAATATTACTTGTTACTAGAATACTTAATAAAGCACAAATGTAAAAACATCTCCAGACCCCAGAAGGTTAAACAACAATTTTGTTAGATAAAAAAAACTGAGAAATTAGAAAAATTAATAAAAAGATAGAAATTAACAAGATAAAAGAGATCATTTAAGCAATTTTATTTAAATGCAATTAAAATCGAATTTCCCTTTCATCAAATGAGTATTTAAAGAGTGCTTAAAGAGACCTCTATAAGCCCAAAAGTGCTTATAGATGAAGAAACAGCCATGTATGTGTGTGTGTTCTTCGTGACCTCATTCTCCAGGGGTGCTTGATGAGCCGGGGAGTAGAGTGACTGAAATCCGATCTGGTTTACCCGTTCAGATCCACACCAGTTCTCCTCAAGCCACTGCTGTGTATTGGATTGACCCCAGACTGACCTATGAAAAAGTCGTTTGGGGAAACGGTAAATGAAAGCCTAATGACCGTGTGGTAGGGACAGATGTATTGAGTGGTCCAACATGGGAATTGTCGACTGAGGGTTTGAGTTCCATCTATTTCACATTAAGTGCTAGTTACAGCTGCTCAGTTTTGTGGGTCCAGCTAGAGTTTGTGCCCGTTTCAGAACCCCACCCCCAAAACAATCTATATTTTCTAACGTTGGCGTGTTACACGCAAGCCATTATGAGCTAGATGATATGGCACAGCTGAAGAGATGGTTGAGAAACTTCCACTCTCAATATTTTTGTGCAATTCTTTTGATTTTAGAAACCAAATAAACAGGCAAGCGATGCAGAGAGTTTTCTCCATATGTGTTTATGTCTTTTTGTTAGAGAGATTTGGGGTCGGATTGAGTTGCTTGGCAGCCATGATGCTTTAAAAGCTTTATATATCGAACATTAAAAGCTTTTATGTAGATAAAATAAATCAATTCGTGTGAACTGCATGTGAAGTTAGAGAGACAATGTGGGATGTTTTATGAATATGAATCTATATTAACTCAAAGGCTTTCCGAACTTTACTTTGTTTGTATAGACTTTGTGTTTAGGCCTTAGACTACACCCAAACCATCCGCATGATTACAGCGTTTTGCTAATGAACTCTTTCACTTTGTTTGTTCTACCGTCTCAAGCTCTTTACATAAAGAACATTTATTTTTTTCACCACAAGCTTGAAACGTACTTTGTGTGAAGCATAAGGTCATATGTTAATGTAACAGAAGCATGAAATTTCCTCCATATTTCACACCCTTTATATTACAGTAGCATCTGAGATCTGAGAGCTACACGCTTGCCTCTCCCTGTCCAAGTTATTTTCGGGAATGAAGGCCCTTTCTGCCTGTTTGAAAAACTGTGGTCGGAAGTGGGTGCTGAGGCGCAACCAGATGCTTGGGTTTTGGGGACTCTGGGATATGATGGGAAAGGAGGGGATTGGTTGAACTCCATCAACAATAAAGGAGAAAAGAGATGAAGACTGAGGAACATCAGGAATCTTATGTATATCATATTAGAACCACATCTAAATCAGAGGCTCTTCCATAGAAAATGTCAAAGGTCACTCAATAGCACTAAAAATAACATCTATATCTATCTCTCTCTCTCTCTCTCTCTCTCTCTCTCTCTCTATATATATATATATATATATAAATAAGAGCTCCAGCTCTGCCATTAACTACAGGAAGAGAACTAAAGACTAGCAGTTGTTCACATCTTCATTGTAAGAAAAAAAAACACTTAACACTGTACAAGTGATGACATTACCAAGATATCCCACAGTGAACTAGCAATTAAAAACATACAGACATCATAAATCATTTTTAAAAAATACTCATGAAATAATGCAGTAAAATCTCACAAGTCTGTTTTCATATTTAAACTTAAAAAAAACCTCATAAACAAAATATTACCCTTTCCACCTCATTCTCTCGCTCTCTGGTTGATTAGGAAAGTTTCTGTTGCTTGGCAGTGCCACACACCATTACGAACAGGCTATTATTAAATACTAATGCCTTTTTATGAGTTTTGGTGCTTAGTGTTAAGTCATTTCACACTATATTACTGATCTCCAGTGTTTGGAGTTTATGCATATGTTTCTGTTTTTAATGATCTGCTGAATTAATTTTCCATGTGTGGGTTATAAAGACAGAAACCTGGAAAAAATATGAATAAAACAAGTGTCCCCCCCCCCCTTTCATGAGGAACCAACATTCTAAGGGCCATTATTAGATTTTATTCTCAGACTATGTAATTGGATTTAGGTATTGGAGACATACTGGTACGACTGACTGAACTGCAGACTGCAGACATAAACATGATCCCTTCTCAAAGAGAACGGCAACGAGAGAAACATGGAAGAAATGCAACGTGGGCAAAAAAATTAAGCGAGAGTTTAAACAGAGTTTTGAAAAGGTGAAGGGATAAAGGGATAAAAGCATGTTTGCAGGAAAGAGGAAAGCGATGCTGTAAATAAACACCTTAGTCATACCTTTGGTCTTCACCACTGGCCTGTAAAAACACAGATGACAAAAGATGCTGAAAAACAATATGCTCAAGAGTTAATCATCTGATACGGAACTGTAAAGTTTGTTTGACAAACAACAAATGCATTGGCTTAACTGCGTTGTATAACAAAGACAACAGGTGAGTGTATGTTTATGAAAAAGAGAGAATAAAGGAAGGAACAGAGTGGTGGAAGAAAGAGATGCAAATTATGTATTTGTAAATTATGAGGTTCTGGAACAAGCAACAAGCAGGTTTGGACAGGGTGGGTGGCTGCTTCGGCGGGGTAGACCATAAATGAAAGAGCGTGTTCCCATGGAAATCTTCAAGCAAGTATGCAGTTGCGTGACACAGCAAAACGACATCACTAACATTCGCATAAACGAAAGGCAGTTGATGTGGTGAAACAGATCTAGATCTGGTTTCATTTGTAGCATGAATTGGGTAGATGGGTGATGGTGTTGCTTCCAGAGTTGTACTTCATTCAGAACTATATTTAGAACTGTGTTAGCAAACAAGATGCCCCAAAAGCAGTGTAAAAGATAGTACTGACAAAGCTTTGTTTGAAAGTTGCTAGATGGACATTTCTCTAATAACATTAAATACACGTAAATGATATTCAAAGTTATGGTGAAATGGTGAAACATTACAGGAAAAAAAGAGAAAAAGCCTGTCATGAAACAGGACCTTTGTATGTGTGTGTGTGAGAGAGAGAAAGAGAGACAGTGAGGAGATGGGGCCCTCAGGACTGATGTGATGTATCAGCTTGGCTGAGGTTGCTCTGAGACTCAGGGAAAGAGACGGAGACACAAACAGCATTTTCCACCTGTAACACCAAGCGAGGGGACAGCCAGAGGCTAGAGTGTACTGAGAAAACAGCCAGCGCAGATAAACATGTCAGCGCAGGCAAAATAAAGACACAGGGAAACACATCAGACCGCACCAAGAAAGAAAAACACATGATGCAGATCTCTCACAATGCCATATTGGTTGAATACACATAAGGATGATCAGACAGATTGGGAGCCGCCACAAACTTAGCCATGTCACATTTTCGTTATCAAATGTATGTTAGGTTCATGGAAGGGTGAAATATGTGTGTTGTTACTGTCAGAAATCCCAGATGTCAACTGATTTTCAGTAACAACCAAATTGCTTCCAGCTCGGTAGCTAACGGAGGGAGAGAATGAGGATATCTGTGGGAGATGGAGAAACACTTTCCACTGCAGGCTGTGAACTTTTGAAGACCTTTAGTTTTGGCCTCCTCTCTCACACATACAACAAAACACACACACACATATACACTTTGCAACATCCCTAAAAACAGAGGTAAAATCCTCGTAACGTGACACTTCTGCAACATCTGCACTTTGGAAAGTATGCTGGAAAGAAAAAGGAATAGTGTTTGTCTTTGGGCTTTCACTGAGGGGCTCTGAAATGCTGCTATTGAATGCTTGGGCTTGCGGTAAAAACGTCAACCTGCTATTCATAGAAACCCTCAATTTATCAAGAAGCCACTTTTAGAGGCGAAGAGGTGGAGTGTGTGTGTTCACATCTATGAGTGTGTGTAGTACATGTACACATTAGAGAGAAAAGCTGTAGTTTTAACCAGAAATGTAATGATGCTGGGAAAATTTACAGATATCTGTCTGTCTGTCTGTAATATTTGATTAGCATCAACCCACCTTATCTTGCATCAGCATCTGTTAAGAGGAACATTCGTTTCCTGTACTTCAACAGACAAGGCATTGGAAGTATTTAACGTTAACGTGCCGGGATAGAAACAGTCCTCCATCATCAGTAAGTATGATGGCTGAGAGCTTTGTGAAACACATGCAGAGTTTGTTTACTGAAGTTGAAAGTAAGGTCACCATGCATGGGGTTCCACTTCAATCAGTGCTAAACAATCAATGCAAGAGTAATCAATGCTGAAACACAGGAACCCCTCCATCTGCACAAGTTTAACAACACATTCTGTGGTGTGACTCCTTTCCCAGAAAAATCATAAATAATAAACACACAGCGAGAGGCCAAATCGCATGTTGTATAACCGTGTGTGGATTATCAGCCTATTAGGGCGCAAGGGCTTGAGCGGAGCTTGTGAAAACGGTTCCCAGATGAAGACAAGCACAGCTGCAGTCAGCATGTCTGCTGGGTATAGATGGCTTGTGATTGAAGAAAATCTCCTCCAGTCTCCCTCTGTTCGGATGTAACCAACTAATGACAATGTGGTTTAACAGCACTTTCAGACATTCTCGGCTTTAGAGAAGAACGTTAGAGTGAAAAAAAAAATCCTGCATGGGAACTTTGAGGCACTTTGGACTGTGCACACAGAGAAATGAGAAATGGAGAACAAAAGAGTTTCAAAAAGAAGAAGAAGAAAAATGATAATCAAAAGAAGGTGAGGCCTGTGGATCTGGAGACACTAATTGAATTTCATGGCAGTGGACTTTTGGTCCCCAGACACAAATAGGACTCTGATTGCATGGCAAAAGAACAGCTTAGAGAGAGAATGAGTGTATGGAGAACGCCTGTATAGTCAAAGAGTCTGTCCTAGTCATCTGCCCATAAGCACAAAATGGTTTTTCCTCTTTTTTTGTTAACAATAAAAGCTTATGTTCCCCATTCTGATTCATCTGATACGAACAGGCCTTACCAATTAGCAAGCAGATTAAACAGGGTATTACAGGGCACAGTCTTTCTAAATAATTCTTGCAGCCAAAATATGCAATTCATGCCTAATCAGCTAGTGTTACTAAGTGGGAAGCTTACTGTGCTAATTGACAACTTTAATTTTCTAACCACAGAAATGTAGTTTCCAAAACCATATAGCCATTTGAGTCTGGCAATGGCTTTGCTGCTAGTTTGGGCATTGATAATAGTTGCGAAAAATATGATTAGGTCAAGACTGTGATAATGTCCAGTATCTTTAAAATTTGAAATGCTGCAGCAAAATGACTACTGCACGCCAAGCACTCCACAATTGTTCCATCTAGTACTTTTATGTAAAGAACGTATAACAAAAGAAACAAAATTAAGGCACTTTCATTAAATGTGTTTGTTAATTTACCTGTAAATACAGCTGCTTACTGCAGTCTAATGCAGAGCAAGTCTTAAGAGATCCACCAGATGGTGCTCTTTGTTGTGGATCCCCCAAAAAGTGTCAAAGTGTAAATATCGGGCAACAAATATCGGTAAAAATGATTATCGTTTGATCTGTAATATCCTCTAGAAGCATTGCTGAAATATGTTTATACTGACTCACTGTTCAGGATACATTTCATCATCTAGCTCCCTTGATATAGTTCTGGTAAAGCCGTGTTCCTCGGTTCAAACCTTCCTAAATTAAACACAGGGCTCTGATTAAATGAATCTCCACAAGTCTTCAGACTGCATGGCTTCTCTATTACTGTGAAGCAGTGAACGAATAATCATGATATTTTACTGTACTTGCAACAGCATTCACTTAATAAAAACCATCCTTCGTTTTAAAGTTCAATTTTAGGCACATGAATAAAACTAATGAAGAAATGAATGAGCAATTCAATTAAAAACCTAAAACACTTGGAAACTCAACCACTACAAGCTCCTCCAAGTAAATGACATCATGTCATAAACTCTGACTAGTGGCCACATAAAACGAAAGCTTTCAGACCAAACAGAAGCCTCTGGAAACAGTACTGGCAGTCAACTGAATGAATGAATGAAACAAAGAAATAGTTCCCCCAAAATGAACTTTTGCCGGACGTTTACTCAGTAGGGCCGTTCGAGGTGTAGAGGTGCTTGTTTCCTCATTGAAACATATTTGCAGAAATGCTTTACTTCACTTGCTCATCAACGGATCCTCGGCAGTGAATGGTGCCATTAGACTGAGAGCAGCTCATAAAAGCAATTTAGAAAAGAAATATGCACAGATCATGCACAACTGACAAGCAAAAACAGTACAAACCGCTTTTAGACAAATATGTCAGTCAATTTTGATGAGAGGGCAACAGCAGATGGACTTTTTCACTAGAAGAATTATTATTTTAGATTATGGGCTTGTAGGAGGTACGGTTCAAATATAAAAACCATTTAATGACGGATTCGTTACTTTTTAACTTCACATTACATTAAAGAGACAGTAATTCCTTCACCCTCACTTAGTTGCAAACCAGTAAGACAAAACACAAGTTAAGAACCCAAATTAAGATATTTCTGAAAAAGAACTGTTTCGCTGTTTTTGTTTTCTTTGAACACAAAGTTCTCACACTTTTCGTAAAAAAATCCAGTTGAATTACTGATGTTTTCAAGTTTCAAGTTTATTGTCATATACAGATAGCAATGAGGCTTCATTACCGTAATGAAATTCTTAGACCTGTGTTCTCCCAACTTTGCATAAACATATAAAGATAAAAAAAAATAACAAAAAAAAAGCTAAAGTGCAAGTAAGCTAAAGATAATTTAGTATTTACATACATTATAACAGTGCAAGATGCATTAAAGTATTTTGAATATATATTTAAAGTGACATTGTTAAGAGTCCAGTAAGAGTTAAGTAAAGGTGTGCTATAGAATGGAAAACTGAATTGACCTTGGCATGGTTGAATAATAACAGTTCAGTACATGGACATAACATACTGTGAGT
>JAUMHQ010000059.1:7834042-7847460 GCA_032361165.1 Enteromius paludinosus
GGAGCTACAGGTAGGTAGAGCGTAGATACCTTGAGCTCAGCCATTGAAGGAATGGCTGAGCGATCCTCTTGTAGTGCAAGATTGATTGCGTTCAGGTGTTAGTACTCCGGTGATTGTGATCGTGTGGCAGGTGTGAGTGATTGTGTGCTTTCCGGGTGCGCTGGTCTGGGATCAGGTGAGAGTGAACGTGTGACATATATGTTGGCCAATAGTATCCTATAAGTAGCTGAAATACCCACAAATATCAGAGCATGTCCAAACATCTCAGTGTCCCCAAAATCACCTCAGACTCCAGAGCAAGACTTGTAATTTAAATCTCCAGATGCATTGAATAGATAGATAAATAATAAGAAATATATGTGAACAGACTGGCAATGCAATTGTAGGTCATTTGATCTTAAAGTGATAGTCCACACCAAAATGAAAATTTTATTAATTTATTAATAATTAATTTATTAATTATTAATTGTTCCAAAAACGTAAAAGCTTTGTTCATCCTTGGAACACAATTTAAGATGTTGTGAACAAAAACTGGGAGGCTTGTTCCTGTCCCATTGACTGCCAAGTAAATTACACTGTCAAGGCCAAGCTCTTCAAAATGGCACTACAGTGATGTTACAGTTCCAAATCACTGAATAAAGTTATCATTTTTGTTTTATTTCCGAAAAAAGGTATTCTCATCGCTTCATAAAGTTATGGTTGAACAGATAGCAGATGAAGTATTCAGACGATGTCTTTCATACTTTTCTAGACCTAGAATTTGAATGACTACAACTCTAAAAACTGCTCTTTTCCAGGATACCAAGAGAAACAGCATGTGCAAAAGGAATTTAATCTATAGAGAAGTAAATAACTTGTTCTACAGCACCAATGTCCTATTCTGAAAGTCAAAACAATACGCTTTCCAGCTGGGCATCACAGTGAGTTGTAAGTTGTCCAACTTCATACATCAGCACCACATTGTCAGCACTGACCCCAGTTTTAACACACTAGCACCTTTATGTAAAGGGAAAATAGACCAAGGGCCAGATTCCCAACCAGACTACCATGACAAGTATCACATGAACCCCACCCATAATGAACAGGCAGTTTCCGTTTTACAATATTTTCTCAGCAAACCCATCGACACCCATCTGTGGAGACTATACCCACCCATTTCCAACCTGGTTTCAAACACTAGTGGCGCTTTAGTGGCTAATGATTGTGGTCAGAAGTGGTGGCGGGGGCACAGCAATACAACCCGACTCTCTACATCTGCTGTGTCTTAACAGCTTGGGAACACTGCAAACGAAGGACGCTGTATAACTTCTAAAGGCTGACCAAACTGTTTTCCAAAGGACCTGCGGACACTTATAAAACCTGTATACAAGGTGCCAGCAATGCTGACCAATGACCTCAGTGGAATGTGAACGAACATGCATGTTTTGATTCCCCACAGATTTAGCTACCATGCCACGTGTTGTGTTAAAAAAAGATCCTACAAACACAAACACCCAAGGCATTTAAATACTATGTCCAGAGGCAGCAAGTGGAAAACTAATGCCTATAAAATGTGGATGTGTAAAGCACTCCAGACTCTATCGTAGGGAAATAAAGTGATAAATTCCAATATCTTAGCTAAAACTGTACAGCATGGTGCTAGCAACTCGACAGTCATAAATTGATTCCCAGGGAATAAATTGACTGATATAACAAGGTGCTTGAATGCACCTTGAAGTCTCTTTAAATAAAAGTATCAGCCCAATGCTGTAAATGTGGCCAAAAAAAGTATATAAATAAATAGCGCATCAGCTAGAGTTATACTTGCTGCCTAAAGCAGAAATGTGCCATGATTTACACTGCCACCGACTTGGATCAAGGCATTTTGTGATCTATTGGTTTCAACCACCTTCTTTGAGCAACATCCAAATTTAGGCTCTCAATGTAAGGCAAGAAAGAATGCAATAGTGGTGCAATTTAATTCTCCAAGGAGACATGCCTATTCCAATAAGTTTCATTTTCCTACTGATGAAACCATTTTGCCTTCGTAAAAGTCACGGTGTAAAAGCCACAATGCTAACCGCAAGTGTCAGCGTACACAAGGGCTCAGAAAGTCAGGCGATTTTTAGGGTGCAGGAAGAAACTTTCTAGCCCTCAGCCTTACATATTTCACTCTACGTGACTTCTATCAAATTTACGTTTGGCACAACAGAAAAAAGAAACATGTTTTCTTTGATCAAGACCCAAATTTTTCTTTTCAAAGGCAACGTGTCTACTCTATAGCGCTCAACCAGAGGTAAAAAGGGCACATGTATGGCTTGCAGACTATTCCAAGACCACGTTTGCAAGAAAGCAGCAGGAGGGGTTTGTCTCAGTGTGATCTCATTCGATTCTGATCTTACATATACATGTAAGCTTTGTGTGTGAAGACAGACACAGAAACATGCAATATCAACATATTGACAGCATTTGTCTGCATTTAACATCTTAATGCCTGGTCAGAACTGATGAAAAGACTTGAATATTCAGACACCATAATGAGACTTGTGTTTTTTCGGTAAATGAAGAAACTTTGGAATGCATATAAGCTCCATGAATGAGTTTCATGAATTCAGTTGTCACAGGATTCATACAAAATGTAATATATGGATATTGTGTGCTTTACTATCAAAAATGTATGTGATGAAATGCAGATATTAATGTGCTTTATAGGCATTAAAATAACATGCATGATAACAACCAGCTAGATACTAGTGAGAACTAATTTTTAAAATAAAGTGCTAACATGGCTGGCTTTTTTTAATCAGTTTATAGTCTATTTATACTGTAGAAGCTTCCACATGCCCTTAGAGTTAGCATACTGTAAATTGAACATAAACTGAATTTTTAAAATGCTTTGTTATTAACAATATTTTACACAATTCATCCATGCAAGCATTTAATTATTTTTATTAATCAATGTTTACATGATCAATGTGAATATTTTTCTTTTTTTTGGAAGTTCAAAGCAAAACAAAGGTAAATGTGACCCTGGTTGTGAAAACCCAGCTAAAGTAAATTTTTTGTTGACTTGTAAAGTTGATATGTCTAATACTGACTAAGTAAGGGCATGTTAGACTGAAATCATAGTGAAATTAATGTTCAAAATAAAACTTTGACATTTATTATCTTTAGCCTGGATTTCCCAGACATGGTCACAGATGATCTTGTTTCTTTTTTTGGAATTGGTCATTATTATGCATCTTATTTATTTTTATTCATTTATGCTCTTTAAACGAGGTATCCATAAAACAATAGAATTAATGAAACTCTTACCATGGCTCATCAACCCTCTCATTCAGATCAGTATTCATACAGAACTCCAGTCTGCCCCTCCACTGACACCATGACCTGTGGGTAACATTCACACTGTTTTCTGCAAAAACACAAGGAAATGGCGATGCATAAAATTACTTGGCATGCCATCTCGACAACTCATATGCTCCTTCCTTCCTATATTCACTCTCACTCACTCACTCACTCACCCACTCAGCCGCTCTCTCAGCCCTTTCCTTCTCAGAGTTTTTGTTATTTCATCCCTTTTGCAAAACGGTGGCTAAGTAAACATGCTAGGGCCTCCAGGGGCTCATTTGGAAGAACCACCCGTTATGCCCACCGGTTGTTGATGGATCAAGACAGAGGGACCGGGTCCTCCATACGAGGGGCTCCTAAGCTGGGATGCTAGAAGGTGTTTGGGGGAGGGTGTTCAGTCGAGTGTTTTCACTGTAATCTTTCTTTGATTTGAGCAAATGTGCTTCACAGTGGGAGTAACATTCTCACGGCTCAAAGCATGGTAATCAATGTGTCTAACTAACTAAAATGCTGGTATCGTTTACTTACCATCATATTGTTCCAAACCTATAAGACTTTCTTTCTTGTGACTAACACTTAGGATGATATTCTGAAGAAAGTTTGAACTGTTTTTGTCCATACAATGAAATTTAATGGGATCCAACTATTTTTCAATCTTTTGTGTTCCAAATAACAAACTCATTCAGGATTGGAATGATACAGTATGAGGTTGAGTAAAGGACAACAAACTATCCAATCAAGCACTCAAAAGAGTAAGGCTTTTTGTATTGATTCAAATCAATATGGCACCACTACGGCAATGAAAAGGTCAAAAAAGGCTCAAAATTTTTTACTGTGCATTTTTTCTTCTCCCTGGTTTCTTCATAAAACAGTTTTGTCTGAGTTCTTTTATCTCAGGCAGGAAAATGTGCCATTTATGTGTTTTCCATGCCTCATTTATTTGCCTCTCTCGAAATCTTAAACTTTTTAACGAATGCTGCCATAAATGTACTGTAGTATAGCGAGGCTTCTCCTCTGATCCTCCACGGTTGGAGCCATGCCCTGCTATTGTACTGCGACTCAACTTGAGCGTAGCAGTTTAACCATAATAACAGACTGGCCTCGGTTTCAACCCAAAGATTCGAAGAGTGAAGTCTGCATATCTGCTCTACAGCTCCAGTGGAATTGTTTGCACAGTCCCAAAGCTCTGATTGGAAAATCAATAGATGGATCTAGGACGGCCAGGCTCTAAGGCAGCTCTTTCTCAGTTTCTTCTGTGATCTGTGGCTCCTTTGAAGATCACACATTTGCCTATCACTATCTGTATTTATTTCAAGAAGGTGTTCTTGGGTCTTCAACAGGTGGCCTTTACAAAGTGGTTCACAAGTGATAAAGATAAGCACATTAGAATCCAGTCCATTCAGGCAACAAACATCTCATGAGATCCTCCATCTTAGGGTGTGATCTCTCTTTCATTCATAATTTGTCTTTTACACTTCCTGCTTAAGAGACGTGTCCAACTCTATCATTCTGAAGGGATTAGCCAGCGATCTGATCGACGACTGGTTGACCTCTCAGTAGGGAATAGGAGAAGAGAGGAAGTGAGTCCAGTTAGGAGGGCAGCACTACCCTGCCGAGTTCAGGCTCAATCCTATTACCCTTACTGCCTCTGTCACAATCCATTTCTCTCTCTTTTTCCTCTCATTTTTCACTCCACTCACTCTGAAACACAAAAATGCCACTTTGAAGGATCATTAAAGTGTCCAAAAGGTGGAAAAAAAAAAGGTGGAAAATAGAGGAAAGAGAAAACTTAGCACAATGGAAACTGAATAAAGAGTTAAGGGTTTTCTCAGTCATGTGATATGTTGTTATTGAACTTGTCAAACTCAAAATGGGGGAGATGTTTGTTTTAATTTTTTTTTATATATATTAACATTTCTACCCGGACCCATTAGACCCACGTACCAGAACTGATATGTGCTACAGGTGTAGCTTGTTAACTGGCCTTTAAAAGCCAAGCGTCCACGCTGGTAGGACGCAAAGTCTTGTACTGCCTCGGCTACATTTGTGAGCATTTTTCTGTGTGCTGGATTATTGTTTACGAACCGGACTGTTTATTCTCTGATTGATTCCTGCTGCCTGCCCCGACCTTCCGCCTGTTTACCGTTCTGATTCAGCCTGCCCTTCTCTGTTCTGTTTGCCATGTGTTTGACCATTGCCTGCCTGACCATCTGAACAAAGCCTGCAAAATCCAACTGCAAAAAACGGTCCAACTGCCTCTGACTTCTCATTACAGAAGACTTCGCCGCCACAGGATCCAGCGGCCGTTTACCAGCTCGCCCACGAAGTCACTATGCAATGATCTGTGTTAGCCACGCACCAGCAACAACTGCAAAAGCTGACGACACTCACCACGGAGCTGGGTTCCGTTCAGGCGTTCATGGCCATCAAGGTCGACAACCTCATACGCTCGCGACGTGGCGTTACACCCAGCCTCTTCTTCCACCTTCCAAGTTCCAGGAGCCAGAACCCATGCAGATTGATATGACTCTTATTACCCAGGATTAGAGGGACCGACGCATTCGTAACCATCTTTGCCTCTATTGTGGTCAGGCCGGACACCTCAGAGCCAACTGACCACCAGAGGGCGTGTGTTTCCGCTTTCACAGCCAGAGACTGAATCCATGAAAGAGTACATTGAGGAGTAGCTTGCGAAGGGCTTCATTCGCCCATCCACATCACCTGCCTCTGCCGGGTTCTTCTTTGTGAAAAAGAAGGATGGCAGCCTTAGGCCATGCATCGACTACCAAAGCCTGAATTACATCACTGTGAAATATCGCTACGCTCTGCCGCTGGTACCCTCAGCTCTGGAACAACTACGCTCAGCCAAATACTTCACTAAGCTCAACCTCCGGAGTGCTTTCAACTTGATCCGGATAAAGGAGGATGATGAGCGGAAGATCATCTTTTCAACCACCAATGGGCACTATGAATACCTCGTTATGCCCTTTGGACTCTTTAATAGCCTTTCCATCTCTCAAGCCTTCGTTAACGAGATCTTCAGGGACATGCTGCATCACCACCTCATCATCTACATCGACGACATACTGATCTACTCAGAGGACTTAGAGACACACATCAAGCAGGTCAGAGCGGTACTTCAACGTCTCATTGATCACAAACGAGGGGGTCTCCATGGACAATCAAAAGGTATCCTCTGTACTCAATTGGCCTAACCTCACACTGTCAAGGAGCTGCAGCGGTTTCTGGGATTCGCCAACTTCTATAGAAGGTTCATCAGGAACTTCAGCCAGGTCGCCGCCCCTCTGACCTCCAAGACCCGGAAGGGTGTCAAAACGCTCCACTGGACCCCTGAAAGCAGCCGAGCCTTCTGTTTCCCTGGTCTGGAGAACCCACCAACCTACAGGCCATCAACCATTGGTTCCACCGCAGCAAGAATACCTGTGATGCGGCCCACGTGCATCTTCAGCGGGCTGTTCGATGCACCACGGAACAAGCAGATCGCCTCCGATGCCCTAATGCGGTTTACCAGCCCAGACAGTGTGTGCGGTTATCCTCCCGAGATCTTCAGCTACGCCTCCCAAGCAAGAAGCTCAGTCCAAGGTACGTGGGTCCTTTCAGAATCCTCAAGCAAATTACACCTGTGTCCTTACCATTTGGATTTGCCCTACTAACTACCGTATTTTGTCCTATGTTTCATGCCTCTCATAGCATATATTATTATAGTAATCATACTTTTCACTGTGTAAGTCACATTGTGAATATGATCGTTCCATAAAAAAAAAAAACATTCTAAAACACACAATAAATAACAAAAGAAAAAAAATCATTAAAATAAGATGACATTTTAGTCACACAAAAATTGACTAAAATGAATGACTATGAAAAAATACTGACAAAATTTTTGTCACACAAGTTACACAGTCCCGAAAATCTGTAAAAACGAGAACTGATTTTACTTGCCAATACCTGTCAAATTAAATCAGCAGTTAGTACTGGGTAAATGGACGGAATGAAAGGATGAATCCAGATGTTTAATTGGTCAGTTGAAACAGCAGGTCCCCCAGTAGGACCCAAGGGTTTGGCAAGCGCTCGGAGCTACAGATGGACAGCTAATTACACTTTCTAGAATAACTGTGGCCTCAGTGTAAGAACTCAGGTGGGATAACACACAGTTCCCAAAAAGACTCGTAATGAGCTTTCAACCTAGACAGAACAGAGTTCAACTGCCTTGATTTATTTTTGAATTGAATCTACAAGAGGGAGAAATTAGAAACATGAGTGTAAAAACATCTTGTCGAGTGCTCCCGGAGGTGGATGAAGGACAAAGAACATTCATTTTCATGTTGTTGCGACACGTCAACCACAACAGGCTCCAAAGTGCTATTTTGAAAAGTTCCACTCAGGGGCTGGAGGGAAATACGAGGATTCCCGAAGGTGACGGGCCTTTTGTTAAGAATCTCTCTCTCTCTATTACACGGCCGAGGAAAATCATGAGGAACGTTTGGATTACAGGATGGGATCTGTTCAGTTCCCAGACCATTCAAGAGGTCATGTTCAGAGCCGGTCTCAGGGCCGTAGGTGAGTTCATGGAGAGGTTGTCCATTTAAATCCCACCTTTGTTTTTACTTAAATTAGCACTACCATCTTCTCTCTCTCTTTTTTTTGACTTTTTACTAGTCAGTCATGTTCGCACACATGTTTCTATACAGCCGTAGAGCCCATCATGTGTACCTGAGGGGGTAACAGATTTCCCGCATGCAACCTTATCAGACAGTCGTGCTATTCAGTCAGCGCATCCTCTGGCCTCATCCCAAAGAAAGAGAAGGGAAAGAAAAGACGGTTTGACATTCTGGTCCTCCTTTTCAAAAAAAAAAAAAGGAAAAAAAAGAAACTATTTTTGTCTGGGATTCTCTCCAAAACGTACTCAAATCAGGTCTCTGGATAGCAAACTAGAGATGGGGCTTGAGGTGGGGAAGAAAGATGAGGGGAAGATGGGGTCAGATGATTCCACATACTGAATTAAGACTTCACAAGGCTGTTACAAATGAAAGGAGGAAGAATGTCACCATTTACCACATTTCAACAGAACAATTATCATAAATAGCTAATTTAATATAGTGGTCATGTTTTTCCTTTCATTGAGCATCAGCCAGGCAAACTGTCTGTCACAAAGATGGCAAACAGAACGTAAGATATGGGGCATGAAATATGCAGCGTTATAAGGAGTGTCAAGCCACCTAATTAAGGGTAAATAAAAAATATACAGTATATAAACATGCACACACACTATAAATATATAGGACGAAAAGTAAGAATAATTTTATTTAGTATTATTCATTTTCTATTTAATATTTTGAGAAGTTCTTATTCACCAAGGCGGCAAATCTTTGATTGGATAAAAATACAGTACAACTAATTCTGTAAAATATTATTACACTTTTAAGTACACTTTTAATACCATACATTTTTAGCAAAGCTATTTTCAGCAGCTGTTATTTGTCTTGAGTGTCACGTGATACTACAGAAACCATTTCAACATGCTAATTTGGTACCCAAGAAATATACAAACACATACAAACGTATATATATATATATATATATATATATATATATAAATCGTCAAAGCACATGTGCTGCTTAATATTTTTCTGCAAAATGTATTTAAGAACAGAAAGTTTAAAATAATTTTTAAAATATGTAGTAACTGTCCTTACATTGTTTTGATGAATTTAACACACCCATTCTACATATATTAATTTCTTAAAAAAAAAAAAAATCAAACTGACCCAAACATCTGAACAGCAGTGCGCGCATGTGTGTTTATACATGTATGTAACTATGCTAAGACAACTAAAGACTATTCACACTGTGTGAAACAAACCTCAACAAATATGCTAACTCTTTACTTAAAGCATTTATGTTTAATGCATTCTAAAAGTAGTTTTAATGCTTTAATTCTGCCTTGTTTTGTATTTTACAATGTATCGTACAATTTCATGAATAATTGTAACATTCTAACACTTATCAACTGTTACACTATGTATTCTACGTTAAAATCAAACGTTAAAATCATTTACAAGATAAAATGTATTACAACGTACATTATGAATAATTATAAAGCATTAAAATTTAAAATAACCCTTTATAATGCATAAGGCTTAAATGAAGTGTTATCAAAATTACCTATAACTTCCTGTAATTTATAAATTCCTATCATTTATTTTGGTCTACTAACAAACATTCTTTTTAAACGCACTGTTGTACAGAGAAATACAGAGGTTACAGAGTTTTTTGGCATTGATGCTTTTTGGTATCACTTCTCTTTGGTCTCTCTTTGTGTGGTCGGTTTTGAATGCATCAACCTTTCAGTGAACCTACAGAGTCGCACCTCAGTTTCCCATGTACAGAAAAGTCTCACACACACAATCTCGATCTCTTGTCCTTCTGATACGACTATGTGTGTGTGTGCATGCACCTTTCTCTAATGTGAGGGAAAAGTAAGAGGTATGTCACCAGCGAGAATCCGATAGAGCCGCACAAAAGGAAAACTGAGGGACAGATAGAAGACAGGAGAGAGATGGAGGACGTGGAGTCAGGGGAGAGGGACAGAAAAGACAGTGAGGGCTCAAAAGCATGAGGGTCAGAGAGATAGACAGAAAGAAAGAGAGGAGAGATGAATGAACAGTAGAAAGGCGTCTGGGGTCTCAACGGCCTTGAGTAGCTCTCTGTCTCCGAGCCCAATTAAGGGCACGAAGATAAACCGGTGCTTCTTTTGTAGAAAAAGAGGGAGGGCAACAGAAGGGGGAGAGAAGAAGAAGAGGAAGGATCTTTTTACAGTCTGGAGACAGTTTTTATCTGCTAACTACCCCACTTTCTAAAACAGCCCCATTTGCTGCTGGCCTCTCCTTCCATTCAGCGTCTTTCTCTCTTCTTTCTCTCTCTTTCACTTTTTGGGCCAGAGTGTTTGTCTCTGCATGCCCGCTGTCCTCTCGCTGGCTCTGGTTACTCTTTAAAGGGCAGTGGGAGAGAAAGGAAGAACACGGGAGCAAGGGCTTAGAGGATAATACAACCACTTAAACCCTGTGAACGAAAGAGAGAGATGTGCACAGGAGACACAATGACCTCTGACCTGCTCCTCCTGGCTTCTTTCACTGGCTTCTTCCACAGACGACTTTGTCTTTAGAACCGTGCAATCACATTTTTCCCCAAGCAAATTGTTCAATGAGATTGATTCTGAAGTTTTATATCTAAATCTTCACTAGTTTCAGATATCTATGAACCACAAACAGCAAGATAAATGACACCACAATGAAACTTGAGAGTGACAAACAAGCTGATAATTATGTGAAAAGAAAAAAAGCACACCAAGCAATGCACCAAATGGAAACAATGGGCATGACAGAAGCACAAAAGACTACATTAGCGCCATCTCATGGTAATGAGGGGAACAAAGGTGTACTGCAGGAAATACAGCAGTGTGGAGAGAAGGGGTCCTGAAAGAGAAGTGAATATCAAAGAGAACTTGCATTTAATTAAGGAATTAATGAAGAATTGCCTCTGTGAAATCAGTCAGTAAGCATGTGTCTAGATTCAGTATTTGATATCAAAAAGGAGTATGATTGTCCTCAATATTCTTCCTAACTTGTATTATTTTATGTAAGCATTGAGAGTAACTAGGTACAAGCTCTAAATACATTTTCTGCTTTCAAAAGTATTTACAGCCTCAGTTTAATGCAGTTACACTCATTTATCATACATTCAGTGCTTAAATTGAGGTTTATGTTTATATCCATGTTTTACTGGGCATAATTTGTACTGTTTTAGAGGTGCATGTGTGTTGAAAAAAAAAGTGTGGCGCCTTGTAAAGCCTAATGAAAGTCAATTAAAACATTCAGTTTAATTACATCTGAGCTGTAAAGTTTATGGGGCGGCCACTGGACAAGCTAGGCAAGTACTATAACACACCAGAGAATGGCACTAAAATATAACAGCGCTACACACACAGCAGCAGATGACATTGCATATATTCTTGCCCCTTTTGCACTGTACTTTAGGACATGGAAGTTTAAAAAATATATATTTATATACATACGTATGTCCTTAAGCTGTGCTGTTTATGACATATTTTTTACTATTATTATTATTGATATATATTATATACCCTGAACTATAAGTACGTTTACAACTACGTCAACATCTACAGTACTAAACCTTACCAAGTACTCTAAAGAGAGTTTGTTGACTTATCTGTAGTTTCATATTAATAAGCATTAGTAGTAGATGTAGTTGCAAACATAGTCTACTCACTAGTTAACAGATTGTCTACAGTGGACTAACAGTGAACTTTGATTTTACAAACAAAATCCTTTTCCTTTACCATAACGTACTTTATGCAAGAAAACTAGACTGCAAACATGCAATAATTTTATTTGCATACTGTGCCACTATCATTCTAGAAGATACCGAGAGCCTCAGCCAACTGGAGGTGAGAGATATAGCAAACATTTGAGAGATATAAGCTAAAGCGCAGATGTAAAGGTTACTGCGCACATCCACACGTGGTCTGGTGTGACTTGTTAAATGTCCTGTGGCTTATTTGTTTACAAGAGTTTGGTCAAAGCTACAGAGTAGATGTTTAGGAGGAAGGTGTTCTTTGTAGTCGCCCAACATGAAATTAAAACAGCATTATGCTCTTACCACACAAGAATTTTTATGCTCACCCATAAAAGGGGTCAATAAAAGAGACGCCTAATGATTCCCGCGCACAAAAACAAACACGAACCTGCTCATGTCTACCCCAAAAACATGCAGACATTCAAACAAACAAATACATACTGGATATATAATTATCAATCTCAATTATTGACCAACACTTTTTTATTAAACCTTAAAAAAGGGACGGTTAATGTGCTGTTGAGATAAAGGATATAGGTACATTAATGTGTGTGTGTGCATAAGTGTATTAATAAAGCGTGACTCATTACCCCTCAGTACACTTGCTTGTTCGTTAATTCGTTCATACCTTCCTTCATTTGGTCGTTCACACATTGGTTCCAGGTGTGAGAGGCAGGGCAGAATGTGGGTTAAGGTATGAGAATGTACTTAGTCAAGAATGTGTCTGCATGTGTGTATGTGTGTGAGGAGGCAAATAAATACCATACACTGCGGGGGCCGACTTTTGTGGGTACCAGGGTGTTTTTTAGCCTAAGAAAAGGCGTCTGTACTGAGCTTAATTGCCCCTCACGCCCTGAGGGATCCCTGTATCCAATGTGGACATAGTTTGGGGGTCTGCAGGGGGGTGTACAGTGTGGAGACACAGAGGGCGGTACTTCCGTTGGCCCCTGTGCTCCACCAAAGGGGGATCAGTATGGGATGTCTGTTCGGGCATTGGGGCCCTGCTTCTGAATACCCCGCTGCTACATAGCCTAAGGGTTCAGCGACACCTGGCTAGTGAAGAGAAATACACACACACACTGCAAACCTGCTATAGATCCTGTTCAGACTGACTCGGGTACTTCGTTTCTTACCATGTTCTCACACACCACACTTCATAAAACGTGTCAACAGTGATGAAACAAGGATGGAAACCAAAAGGACTTTAATGATTACACTTATGGCTCCGATCAGTTTTAAATAAATAAACAAAAA
Organism: Enteromius paludinosus; assembly: GCA_032361165.1. Taxonomy (NCBI): domain Eukaryota; kingdom Metazoa; phylum Chordata; class Actinopteri; order Cypriniformes; family Cyprinidae; genus Enteromius; species Enteromius paludinosus. The sequence continues at coordinate 7,847,024 of JAUMHQ010000059.1, forward strand.
ATTCCACTGGTAAAAGATGAAATCATTTATTTAAAATTACAATTTATAATTCTACCAAAGCGAAAAGGCTTTTTAATGACCTTCCACTATCTTTTTATAGGCAGCATAAATTCAACACAAAATGGCCTTGATTCACTAAAAAGAACTCATGAGTCATTGGTTCAACAATCTAACCACACTTGTGATATATTTTTCATTCAGTCTTTAGAGTCGTTTGGTTCTGTTTTCAGCAATGTCCCAGATGCACACCTCATGTGTACTTGTGGACAGCTACCATGTGCACATATCTATTACATCCAAAAAAACATTTGTCATTCTAGCCATCATAAGGGTGCTTTTGAGTCCCTCCTTCAAACGTTCGGGGTTCAGACACACTCTTTCTGTTTAAATCTAGATTAAAGACACATCTTTTTAGCCAAGCATTCGAATAATGCATC
>JAUMHQ010000059.1:7850499-7860586 GCA_032361165.1 Enteromius paludinosus
GATGGTGTTTGAGACTCACAGTATGTTATGTTCATGTACTGAACTGTTATTATTCAACCATGCCAAGGTCAATTCAGATTTCCATTCTATGGCACCTTTAAACTAGCAAAACTCCTAAGCGATCAAGGTGTTTTATTGTTGAATGTATTAATGAACATAGCAGTAGTCATTTATCCCCGACAACTGAGTGACTGAAGATGCAGAGGATTAAGTTATGTTTGGTTCTGAAGGGAAATGCTCCCTTGATCAACCGAAATGCGTTTATGTTTGTGCAAATCATTCTTGATCCAGCATCACCTACAGAAGCAGTGAGTCTTTTAATGAATCTTTGCAAATGGCCTTTCCTAATAATGTGCTAATTAGGAGGTTTCACTATGAATACGGCTAAAAAAAGATTCTCCGAGTGCGCCTCGGAAAAGAGGGGCGGGGTCAGCGGAGCTCGGGAAGATTTAAAGGGGAAGTACACAGAACAGAGTGATTTATAAAGAGCTGTTTTTGACAGGGGAAAATTAGCGTTTTTTACACTATCTTTGAGAAACACAAACTATATTACAAACTTTCCATTAAGACACAAAATAATCATATCAGCTTGTGGAAAATTGGTTTTGAATGACTCCTTTAAATGCAAAAAAACTAATCCATGATACTCCTGTATTGTTAGTGTATTATCTGGACCTAATTTTCATTGGCTCTATATGTTAATAACCCTACACTAATTTATGTTTAGTAAGTCAATTTAGGAATCACAACATTATACTGCGGTATGAAAAATGGATGTTCATTTTAAAAGAGCTGCTCAAGACTACACAATGGTGTAATTAAATTAGTAGTCTTCATAGATTAAAGTGATGAATGGATGGAAAAGATCTAAACATAATAATAGGAGAAATGACCATGCACAATACCTAATATCAACTAATGTAATACTGATTCATAAGCATTTTACATATGCTAATAATTTGAGGTTACAGTGATGTCAAACAATTCTATAATTTATGAAAATTGCTGCTTTGCATGGGTTGACAGCCTTCTGCAAGACATTCCCACACAGAACATTACTCAATAACTGTTCTTTTTCATCAGATCCTATACCTATTAATTTCCCAAAAGGTAGAAATAGACATTTGAATCAAGATGTTCTGCCATAAAATCCAAGACAGGTCATCCATCTGATTAACTTAATTCATCATATCTAATTATGCGTTGCCCCGACAACCCAATGGAAAGAGCCAACTGGATGTACCTGGCTGCTGGATACAGTACACAGACTCAGATGATATCCATCAATGCAAAGAGAGGTATGACTGTCTTCTGGCACATGGAGGGAGAAATCACACTGTGTGCTAGTCTTATAAAAAAAATCTACTAGAGACCATCTTTTGAAAAATGATGTGCGTGCATGTCGCTGTGTGTGTTCATGTGCAGTGAAATCTTTTTACGAGAGAGGTGAGACACAGTGCAAAGGCATAACAGTCATTTTTTGAATAAGAACGAGTGATAGGAAAAAAATTGGCCAGACGTCGCTTTTTAAGAACCAAGTACCGCTGGATCCACTCAGCATTTTCTTATATATATTCATCCTGTGATCATTTCAGCTCGGCAACAAGAAAATATGTGAGTGACAGTATTTTCTTTAGTGAATTTTCGACTCAAATAGGTCTCAGCCGCTACATCAAGTTCAATGTAATTTTTTGCATGTGAATGGATCTGCCAAAGAAAGGGAGAGCATATGAAAATTACAGCACAATCTCATTTCCCAGACCGCCGTTATGTTACACTGGGGGGGTGATTTCAAAAGAACAAATCTCACTTGCTTTCATTTTTTTTTTCTACTGTGATGGCTGTGATTTACAACAAGGCAGCTCCCAGTTTGTTTTCTGTGTTGTTGTATTGGTTACTGGCAATGGTGAGTCAATGGAATTGAATAAAAGGGCCACTTGTGATTATCTTTACAAAGAGTTTTGCTGTTCAGGCTTAATTTATAGCTACAGACTTGTAGTGTTTCAGGCAGTCAGCATATTATATATATGTAATTGTTTTGGTGATCTCTATAACACTGAATTAATGACGGTCTACGGGGACTAAGATTAAAAGATTTATTTCTGAATATTTAATTGTGCCGAAACACAGGCCTTAATGTATTTGCAAGTTAAACTGTTTGAAAACACAAGTCACCTCAGGTCAAAAACATCAATTACATAAATTACTCCAGCCCACAACAGTAATGGTGGCTCCTTATGTAATGTGTTTTTGCCTTCGTTGCCAGATTAGGGTTGCCAAGTGCTGCCAGGTCTTTTCTTCAAAAATGATCTTTCATCTCAAGGGACAGCTTGGTTAGTGAAAGGTTACGTAAATAGGTTAAGTATGAATAAAATTAAGCGTTAGCTTTAACAAGGCCTCATTCAACAGTGTCAAAACTTTTTTGGAACCGACCGAAAAAAAAGTCAACAGCCTTGAGTAACATGGCAGTTTTAAGCAACACAGCAGAGAGTCCAGGCCTAGTCTCCACTGGGTCAAGGTAATCACAACCACATATGATTTTGATCCGAATTTGGCAAAAAGATGACATGAAAGGATAAGAGAAAAAGCTATTTTCTTTTGACTTGAGATGAATTCAAGGAAGCTGGCTGTCATGGTAACCCCAAGCAACAAACATGAACTGAAAGCTGTACAGCTCCTAGATCTGTTATCCGTAAGTATTTCATAGTGTTACTGTATATGTTGTTTTATTTTTCCGAATTCTGAGAATGTTCTCGATACAGACTTTATTTGTCCTCCAATAAGCCAAAGGACCTACTTACTGAGAGTGAGAAAAGAGATGAAACATGCATGAAATGTGTGGGACAAAATAAACACTGACATTCAACTGTTCCCAAACTGACTCATATAGAGTACTTATAACGAAAAAGGAGGTAACATCAAGAGGGAGGAAAAGACAAATAATCAGTTTTTTTTCAGTCATTATAGACTGACTTCCTTGAAATTACATTGAAATAGGAATTAATTTCATTATATTGAAATAAGACCATTGCACAACATAATACCAGTGCTTTACAATTCAAGTTTTATTTATCCAACATTCCCTATTCAACATATCAATTGCCCCTAACTGCACAGGAAAGATACAAACTAATGCTGTCAAATTATTAATTATGATAAATCGCATCCAAAATGAAAGGTTTTATTTACATAATATATATGTGTGTACTGTGTATTTTTAAATACACAAACATACCGTATATTTAAATTATGTACATACATATATTCCTATCCATATAATGTCTATTATTTATAAATATATTTAATATACAAAATTTTTTTCTTAAATATAAGTGTGTGTATTTATGGACACATAATAAATATAAACAGTACACACATAATTTATTTTGTATGCAACTAATCACAATTAATCCTTTTGACAGCACTTAAGTTAATTAATGATGTGACATGCAGATTACTTATTTGCAATTAATTATATTTAGATTAAATTTTGCAATCAAAATTAATTCCACAAATGAAGATCAATACATTACTGTGGCAGCTGAAAGCTTTGACGTGACATTCAAAAATATTGATATTTTGTTCAATGTATTATTTGTTGGAGTACACATGCACTGATGCATTTGTTGTTGACTGCATGCCATGAGCACTGGACGACCCTAATAAACAACAAGCTAACATGGCTTTAACAAATCTAATGTAGCCTTTCAACTGCTTAACCCAAAATAACAACAGAACCACCATATGCTGTGTTCCATGGCGTCGTGCGTTCATAAACGCTTTGCACAGCGGGGTTCATGATCGCATGTTTGCAGTGCTGATCTCATGCAGGCTGTCTGGCGGAGACGGGCAGCGTTCTCTGGGCTGTAATGTTTCAGTCTGACCAGAAACTATGTGGGAGCGGGAGCACTCGCCGCGGTTTCACTGCCATTGCACTCTACCACAAACCACTGGGCGGCCGCCCAGGGCACCAGAGCCAGAGCCCTGGCAGAGGCTTTCCCCTGCGGAGCACCTCTGTGTCGGGCACGCAGGCCCACGGAAGTCCTTATGCCATTGGTGGAGTTCTGCCTCAAACACACCACTTCAAAAACAAACCAAACAGCAAAAGGACAACCCCTTGGAAAAAAGGACAACCTCTATGTTTTTGTGCAGGTTATTTTACTCTCCCCGATGTCTTCCCCCACTTATTCCCTGCATATCATTCCCCTCTGAGAGATGAAGAGATTTTCCATGGCATTTGAACTGGAAAGAGGGGCCTCAGCCAATCCATCAAAAGAATGTGGTCGAAAACTGAATCTGGCTACTGGGAAAAGAAGGCAGTCTGATAATTTAAAAGTGTTCTAGCCATCATATATTTATTTACCTATGCATTCACTAAAGAGCATATAAAGAACATAGACTACTCTAATGTTTGTTCATGTTACCATGGAGACAATACCTACAGCTAATAACCAGAAAATTTTATTTCTCGAAACTCAAGTGGTTATATTTTTTTCCCTGCTCTGAGGACTTTGACAGTAGTACTGTATATATCAAAGCTTCTTTTGTATTTTAAATAAACCTTGGTCAATGTTGTGAAACCTCAGTATGTGTCTATGTTTTAAGAGGGTTCTATCTATCTATCTATCTATCTATCTATCTATCTCTCTATCTCTCTATCTATCTATCTTCCTTCTCAAAATTATTGCTTAGTCAGCAAGGCCATGTTGAATTGATTGATAGCATCAAAAGTGACAAAAAATGTATGATGCAACAAAATATATCTATTAATACTGGTTTTTTTATGTTGCTAGTTAAAGAGACCTTTTTTCCACATTGACAATATTTATGAAACATTACGAGCACCAAATCAGCATATTAAAATGATTCCTGAAGCATCACGAGACACCGAAGTTGACTGCATTTGACTGTACATGAAGACACTGCATTTATATATTTTTTGGATTGATTGATTGATTGATTGAATAAATACAGCACTTGTAAAAATTTGAGATATCTTTTAATAATCTTACCAACCCCTATAAAATGTACATGGAAATGGAAGTACCAAAACACACCACTCAATCTGACCACCTATTGGATGTTAGGCACAAGAATACATTGATTCTACTCTTCTACATATTTTAAAATTATTTACTGAAATTAATATTTGAATAACATTACAACAATCGTCAGGCAATCCTATCATCGGGCTTTCAAGTCCTGGATTGAGACTATGCCTGGAAAGTGTGAGAGACGAGAGAACGAAGATTAGAGGTAAACAGGAGATTAATGTTATAATTACACTGCAACCAAAGCCTAATTTGATGCAGTGAAGTTAATCAATATGGGTTTTGTTTTTTTAAGTCAAATACATAAAATCTAGCATGTGCTTTTAGCTACTGGGTTCACAGCTGCCAAGTGCATGTAACCGCTTCTGGAACGAGCACAGGGGCCTTCCCTCAATTCCACAAAGAGACAGCTTCTGATGCAATGTGGAGCGCTTAATACGACAAACCCACACAACCACTCAAACGACGGTAAACAAAACTTTGGTGACTGGTAATTTGATGGTGAGCGCAATCTTCCAAGATAGGCCCAGAGGATTCTGTCATGTTTTGGTTTGCTTTCATTCAGAGCAAACAGCAAGAAAACAGGCGGATTGCTTGGCCCAGAAATGTAAAATTGGTTCTTTGCATCACACTGGATGGAAATATCGCACTAGCCAACACCGTGTTGGTTTGGGAACGATGACGATCGAGGGAAGGCGAGTGGACAAAACTGAGCCGTGACGTAGTTTGAGGTGTTCGCTGTGAACACCATCAAAGAGAGAGCAAGCTAAAACGCAAAGCTGTGGCTTAGAGTTCCAGCGTTATATAACAGCCGCTCAGTTTTCTGTGGGTCTTCATCGGTCTGTTGAGGAGTACAATGACATCACAGGTCATTTCAGGTTCAGTAGAGCAAAGTTACACAGACACAGGCTTTCGCTGTAGAAATGTTAGCCTACCATATCACTGTGGCCTGCAATTCAATCTTACTCTTAATTAAAGCATTCATTTGAATCATTATGCTAAATATTGGTGAATAATGCACTTATTTTCAGAACAAACCCTCTTCAAAAAGCAACAAACACTTTGGAGCATTTCACCACATTGTTTTGACTCAACCAGGGAATGTCTTTGTCGTTTCGTTTTGTTGTCGTATGATGTGGCTGCTTGGGTTACTGTTTATTTTAACATAATTACAAGTGGAGAGGGCAGCGGGTAAAATGATGGAGAGACAGAAAGACAGACAAAGAGAGAGAGACTAGACAGAGTGTAAGTACAAAGAACTGAGAAATATCACATTTCCAGCTTGCAACAATCCATGGAACACACATATTTTGCAAAAGCACAAAGACGTTGCTGACTGAGAGGGACGGGATGTGCCAAGTTACTATAAACACTATTCATCTTGGATCTTGAGGACTTCAAACTCATGAATCCTTCTCCTTTCCATGGACTATTCCAGATCTACGTATTAAGAAATATACAGCGGAATCCAAAATACCACTAGTGAAAACCTTTTTATCTTGCCTTTATTAGATTTAATGCAGTTTTATATGATCTCAATAACAGTTCGAGTGAAAAGTTAAATGCGTTAGTATTTAGTATGTCTCCTAGCTGTTCACTGGATTAGTGACCTAAAATAGCGCAGAATATTATAGATTTCTTTTTCATTTTACATCATAAATCTTTGTTTTAAGTATTTCCAAGTTTAAATCAGATTACGAAGGCCAGCTTTGCAAAATGGTTCTGGATCTGTACTTCACAGTTTCAAAACAGTGATTGTGGATATTCATTGTTTATGTCTTTGGGTTGGGATAAGCGTTCGCCCTTTTCTTCAGCCTCAGACAGGCTCTCTGCAGGGTGTCACCGAGTCGGGGGAAGCCTCTGGAAACTCGCCTCAGCTCACTGATCATTCCTGACGGCTTTTTGGAAACAATGTGGAGAAACACACTACCATGGCACATACTGTACGTATTCAGACATCTTAAAGGTCCACATGTTCTTTCAACTCTTTTCACTTTTTTTCTTTTAGAAACTTCACAGAGATGTCTTTCTTCCTCTTCAAGGAGTCATGTTTGAAAGTAAATGGCACCAGTCAAAACCCTAAATTTCAGCGAAAGTTTCAAGTGAAACAGACAAGTTGACTCATAAAAGAATCATAAGAAATACAGTATAAACTGAAGGTCAAAAGAGTTCAGAACAGCAATCTGTACTCCATGGCATAAACGCAGAAACAAAGACTCTTTGAGAGGTATTTTATGTTATGTGCATTGGCAGCACCAAATATAACGGTTTATGGCACAGATTTCTAAAGTCAGAAGATCTAAAAGTCACTTCAAAGTGATGCTTTCACATTACCAGTGCATTACTAAGGTGATCCTTTTCTCTTTTACTCTCCCTTTTTCTGAGGAAGAATATTGTCCATTTGTGTGCCTCAAAATATAGGGATCTGTAAAAATATTAGAAAAGTAGTTAGGCTATAGATCAACCTTCTCAGAAATCATCATCATTGCCTTTTGCTCTACTGTTAAGTCCAAAATTAAGGTACTGTAAAATTGGGTGGCCAGTTTATATATTACATATCAATATCAGAGTGGCAGTGCAATATGGTTGTACAGTATATCAACATGTGATACAGCTGTACACCGTAACAAATTTATCCATAAAATAACAGAAAAAGTACTGCCATTCATTTTACGGACCTTTAAAACTCTAAACTTTGAAACTCAAAAACACAATGCAATGCAAAATTCTAATTACTGGTAACACCTGTAAAAAATAAACACGGAAAAATACCTTACAGTATATTGTGCCCTATTTTACAGACATATTTTTTTTAGAATGTAGGTAATCACGCCGATATACAGCTATGTTGAATAGCTATGTGTGTGATACTGCACTTATACAACAGTTTGATGGCACAAGTGTGTAAATACATAAGAAACAACAATTCTTTGATTCTTTTTATGCGAACTACCACAAATTCAAATGTAAAATTAACAGCCCAAGCCTTCGTTACGAATTTAGAAATGCCACTTTAGAACTAGTAACGAAGTAGCATTAAGATGCTTTATTGAAAACGTATTGCATTATTGCTCACTGTATTACGCAGAGTCAAGTGATATGAGAGAGAGATGGACTGAGCAAGTGTGATTACCTGCATCTGATACCGCATCCATTCTTCAGCTCAATCTCATATTCACAATAAAACATTCGAATGTCCGCAGAGGAAAGTGATGGACTCTTTGTTGTACCATCCTTTCATCTGTTATGATTGATTTGACTGCGGCATCTTACAAGGTGTTGTTGAAAGTACTGTAAAAAAGTACAACCCTGTTTAGTCTCTTTTATCATAAAAGTCTTCACTGCTCACTCATATAAACTTTCTCTTTTCGCCCATCTAACGCAGAATAATGTAACTAATCACAATCATGAACACACAAACCATATCCAAATACTAATTATAAAATACTACTATTATTTACATAAAATATTATTTATTGAATAAAAATATTTAATAAAAAACATCATAAAAGCTGTCAAAAAAGGCAATGCTCTATACAGCATGGAAGTTAGATTTTGCCCTTGTTCCTCTGGAACTAACAACAGATTAATGAGAGGAAAGAATGATTTATCCAAATCAAATAAGATCATGTTTAACCACTATAGAGACATCAGAGCCAGAAGATCAGTAAATTCCAGAAGATCTGGCCAAGGTGATGTTCATGAGAGCTGAATGGCCGCTGACGCCCTGGAGCTCACATCTACAAAAAGCAAATTTTCAAATAACATTATTAACAAATGTGAGAAATTCACAAGTTGAGTGATGCAAACGGTGAAGCGGATGGAGTTGTATCACATGATACATGTATAAATAAATTTCTTTGACTGATTTTATATTAATTAATTTGATACACACACATGTACATTACTGTATGTACACACATATCAATTTTAAAAATATGTACAAAGGGTTCATAGCAATAAATTGGGTGGAAACTGTCATTAAAAAATGAACAAACACCACTTGATGGTATGTCATCATCAGTGGTGGATGGATGACACACTGTGAGCATCATCCTTCTATAAACAGAAAGATTATGTCTGACACTGAGCTCATGAGGCCAGGGAGAATTCTTTGGAGCTCGTTACAGAAGCTTGTGTTTTTGGACACAGTTTTCTTGGAGACTGTCATCTCATGCAGACTCTTCTCAACCACTGTTCTGCCCTTCCAAGGCCTCCAATGCACTGGTCAAGCTCCAGGCTCAATATTTTCTCTCATATCAGTCTGAATCAGGACGCATGTCCGCCAGGCTTCTGTCTAACAGAAGAAAGATGACGTGGGTTTGAAGTCAAACACACCTCACTGTCCAAAGCACATATTCAGAAGGCTTTAGCGGCCCATGCAGCGTGAACTCAAGGGTAATGGCCGTCACCAGGCTAATGGACATTCACGGCGGTTGAGGGCTGTGATCCGGGAAATATGTGGCGAAGCAAAGAGGAAACAGAGGATTGCAATCTGGAGAGAACCATGCAGAGACTTTGTTGAAAACTGTTATGACAGTATTAAGGCAGCAGTTCCCTAAAAATATTACATTTTGAATTTTGTAGGGGTAAATAACGCCAACAGACTGGGTGTCCATTATTATGCAGTTAACTAAAAATCTAAAATATTACACAAACCCATGTATTTATCTAAAATATTTTTAGGTCTCCATAATCAGTGTAACATACATAACGAATACATAATGAAAATATGCATATAATAATAAATGACAACATTTTTATTTTGATGAAAATACCCTTTAACCGAGATGAAATAAGCCTTTAACATACAATAATATATGACTGATAAATGATGGAATAATCCTTTAAGTATTAAAGGAGTCATACAAAGCCAATTTCAACTAGCTTATAAGATTCTTTAGGGTCTTAATGGAAAGTTTGTAATATAGTTTGTTGTAAAATCTCTCAAAGATAGTGTAAAAAACGCTAATTTTACCCTGTCATAAACAGCTCTTTAGAAATCACTCTGTTCTGTGTACTTCCCCTTTAAATCT